>WBMZ01012681.1:6374-19620 GCA_013400975.1 Atrichornis clamosus
CCTTCCTGCTCCCCAACTTCCCACTGCACCCCCTCCTGCTCTAGTTTCCCTTGCACACCTCCCTGCTCTCTTGGATTTCCTTGCACACCCTCCTGCTCTGATTCCTCCATACACTCTCCTGCTTCCCAGTTTCCCTTGCACAACCTCGTGTTTCCCAATTTCCTTTGCACCCCCTCCTGCTCCCCTTTACACACCCTCCAGCTCCCAAACTTCTCTTCCACCCCGTCCTGTTCCTCAACTTCCCATTGCACCCCCACTTCTGCTCCCCAACTTCCCATTGCACCCCCTCCTGCTCTCCAGCTTCTCCTGCACCTTCTCCTGCTCCCCAGCTTCCCACTGCAACCCCTCCTGCTCTCCCTGATTCCTCTGTATGCTCTCCTGCTTCCCAGTTTCCCTTGCACAACCTCCTGCTGCCAAACTTCTCTTCCACCCTCCTCTCCTGCTCCCCAACTTCCCTTGCACTTGCTCCTGCTCTTGGATTCCCTTGCACGCCCTCCTGCTTCCCATCTTTCTCTGCATCCCCTCCTGCTCTGGTTTCCCTTGCACACGCCCCTGCTCTCCTGAATTCCCTTGCAGCTCCTCCTGCTCCCAAACTTCTCTTCCATCCCCTCCTGTTCCTCAACTTTCCACTGCACTCACTCCTGCTCTGAAACTTCCCACGGCACTCACTTCTGCTCCAAAACTCCCCCTGCTCCCCCTCCTGCTCTCCCTGTCCCCTGCACCTCTCCCTGCTCTCTCCCCACACCCCACGGAGCCCCCCGGGCTGTGTTTCTGCAAAGCCCTGAAACAAAAGCTCCAGACCCCACATTCAGATGCAGCACAAGAACAGCTGGTGCTGGAATAAAGCTCATAAGGAACTTTGAAATGGATCTAAACCCTTAAATTTGAGGCATGTGACGAAGCACCAGGCGGAGATTACCCTGAGCTCAGGCCCTGGGGGCACTGGGATCACGTCAGCAGAGCACCCCAAGGCAGATGAGCACTATTTAATGATGCAGGATGGCAATTTGGACATGTTTAATCAGAACACAGGCCTGGAGACAGGATCTGAGCCTGTGCTGGCAGCACACACAGCCCAGCTGCATCCCCTTCCAGCAGGGAGCAGGAGCAGGGATGCTGCCGGCAGCTCCCGAGGGCCTGGCAAACCCCATCCTGCAAAAGCTGAGGCATTCCCCCTGGTTCTGGGAAGCAAAGGGAAGCAGGTGAATGGGCCTCTAAAAATAATTGCAGTATCTTGCACATCTTAATACAAAGCTCCAGCTTTCCATCCAAGCACTGTAACACCGGCTCCAACAAGGATCCACCCATTTCATCCAGGGCCACACCAACCCCAAAGAGAAACTTTCCTGGCAAAAGGCTCTCGGAGTGTCATGGAATGGTTTGGGTGGGAAGGGACCTTAAAGCCCACCCAGTCCCACCCCTGCCCTGGGCAGGGACACCTCCCACTATCCCAGGCTGCTCCAAGCCCTGTCCAGCCTGGCCTTGGACACTGCCAGGGATCCAGGGGCAGCCACAGCTTCTCTCGGCACCCTGTGCCAGGGCCTCCCCACCCTCACAGGGAACAATTCCTTCCCCATATCCCATCTATCCCTGCCCTCTGGCAGTGGGAAGCCATTCCCTGTGTCCTGTCCCTCCACCCCTTGTCCCAAGTCCCTCTCCAGCTCTCCTGGAGCCCCTTGAGGCCCTGGAAGGGGCTCTGAGCTCTCCCTGGAGCCTTCTCCTCTCCAGGTGAGCACCCCCAGCTCTCCCAGCCTGGCTCCAGAGCAGAGGGGCTGATCAGGAATTTCTGCTCTATTCAAGGACATAAAGACAAAGAAAGAAGCAAAGGAGGGTTTCAGGGAGCAGAGATGGCCACTGAGGTGACCAAGGGATCGCCTGGGACGGACCTGGACAGCCCCAGTGGGGAGTGTGGCCCAGCAAGCTCAGCTCAGTGCTCTGACCAACCCAGGTTTGAAGTGTCTGTGCTCCAAGTGAGCTCCACCTGCCCAAACTGGATGGGGTGTCCAAGCACAGGCACAGGGAGACAACCGGGGAAAAAGGAAGGGAGCTGGCAGATCATTAATGAGAAACAGAACAACTCTTTTAAGGAGGTGGAAGAAGCATCAAGCAGAGTCCTCAGGGATTCCAGGGAAGGGAGCAGAGGATGGAGTCACTCCACACCCACCAGAGCCTTGGCACTAGCAGGTTTTTTACATCAGCACTATGAATAATGTCACCCGAAATTCTGTCTGGATTTTCCTGTGGGATAACAAGAGACTCAAGACAAAACCCCTGACCCACACAGGAGAGGCACAAGCAAATCCTCAGAGTCTTTAGAAGAGGATGGGAAGGAGTTAAATCTTCCAGAGAAAGGGATGCAGCAAGGAGAATTTTCTCAAGCTTTTCCAGCCCGTGCACATGGTGAGAAAGTTTGACAAGACCTTAACAACCAACAGAGTTTCATTCCAGAGCTTGGGAAACTTTCTCAGGATGTGAAGGCTGGAGACAGGACAGGATGTCACACACGTTCCTGCAGGATTTCAGGGGACATAAAAGTACACGTGGGCATTGAGATGGCTGGAAAAAAAAATCAACAAACCCTCAGCTTTTCGGGGGTTTTTAACAGACTGCTCACTCCAAGACAGAAAAAGCCCTTTTCTGGCACAGAGTGGAACTCCTGGGGTGTCCTGTGCAAGGCCAGGAGTTGGACTCAAGGGTCCCTGTGTGTCTCTTCCAACTCTGGAGATTCCATGGTTCTGTAATTCTTTCAGTGCAGCAGTGCAAGCACCAGAGCAAACCAGCACAGCCTGGACTGGAAATACAGCAGGAAGCCAAGTCAGCAACAGAGGAGCTGAGCACTGCCCAGGAGGGATTTAGACTGGAGAGTAAGGAGAAATCCTTCCCTGTGAGGGTGGGGAGGCCCTCGCACAGGGTGCCCAGAGCAGCTGTGGCGGCCCCTGGATCCCTGGAAGTGTCCAAGGCCAGGCTGGACGGGGCTTGGAGCAGCCTGGGATAGTGGGAGGTGTCCCTGCCCGTGGCAGGGAGTGGGAACAAATTGAGCTTTAAGGTCCTTTAAACCCAACCCATTCCATGTTCTGTGATTTTCTGTAGCAGGAGGCAGCATCCTGCTGCCAGATCCCAGAGTTCCCTAAACCCCAACATCCCAGTCCTGGGAGACCAGCACTGCACTGGTCACCAGTGAACTCAGAGTGCAGGGGGGAGCGTTCCCAGGCCAGGTTTTGCCCAGCAAAGCCCAGCTTTGTGCCCGCAGGGAGAGCAGCACAGCCCTGCCGAGTGCCCTCCAGCCGTGCTGGCTGGGGCTCAGCTCTGGACACTCCCAGCACTGCAAGCTCTGCATTTGGGGAAACATTTAGAGAGGATCTGGCCCAAGCAGCTCCCAGTGCAGACAGGGCCCACATCACACCTTCGGGCTCCTCACACATCCTGCCCCACCTGTGCAACACTCACAGGCCCACCAGAACAGAACAGACGTGCTCCAAATCCTCCCTCCAGAACCCCTCTTGGGAGCTGCCAGCAGGACAACAGGCTGGGCTGGAGCCTGAGTGCTGCTTTTCATGGAATAACTTTCCTACTGCTCTCAGAACTGCTCCAAGAGGGGCCCACTCCAGGCTGCCAGGCTCCCTCCTGCCCTTTGTGAGGAAAACTGCTCCGGGCTGTGCTTTAAGAATGATAAAACAGCTCATTCCTTCTAAAGGTATTTGGTTTGGAGATAAGAGGGGAGTGCCCAGAACTCTCCAAGAAGCCGAAGTATTTTTCAGCAGACCCTTTTGCAGAGTTATGGGCTCATTCCAAGAATTTATGTCTGTCCTTGTGAAAAATTAGGCTGGATTTCCAGCTAGATGCCTGTCTGCATCTCCAGGGGTGTGTCAGCAATTCTTCTAGGCTTCTTTTTTTTTTTTCCCTATTCTTTATTCTTATTCCACCACCCAATTTCATTCCAAACAAGATTCATGACATCAATCTAAAGGTATTTTTGCATCCCTTGTTTGAGGAGCAGTCGGAATTAATCCGAGGAGAAAAATGCAGGAAATAAAGAGAGGCAGATTCCGAAAAGCAGGGATTAAGCACAATGTGTGAAGGGCTGTGCCCTCAGCTCATGCCAGGCAAGAACCAGTAAAACAAGTCCAGCTGAGGATGGACTGAGGCTTCATGAGCCACAGGTCACAGAACAAACACCAATCAGGTGTGGTTTGCACATGAAGATCTGCAGGCAGATCTCCTGGGAATCTCCCACAAGGTGAGGAAAACAGCAGCAAAATCCTCCAAAAAGACCCAATTCCAGTGGCCATCCAAAACTCCCTCAGGGATGAGCTATTCCATGTGTCTGACAGGAGGTGGGAGGCTTTTGTAGGATTTCAATTAAAGGGGTAACCCCTCGGTCAGCACTGCAGGTCTTTCCTTGGAAGACAAAGAAAGCAGGATCAGAAGGGTTCAGCTCTTCCCAGCACGCCTGCCTCCCACACAATCCCAGCTGTGTTCCCATGGGAGCTGCTTCACCCCGTGACCCCAGGAGTAAAAGTGAGAGGGATGTGCAGCCTGTGCCTGCCCAGCTGTCAGAGACTGCCTGGATCAGCTCCAGGGCTTCCCAATCCCTGCCACAGCAGCACGGAATCGTGGCGTTGTCAAGGCTGGAAAAGCCCTCAGAACATCAAACCCAACCTCTCCCCCAGCACCACCACCATGTTCTCACCACAGCAGGTCCCCAGGTGCCACATCCACGGGGCTCATGAACACTTCCAGTCTGCTCCAGGGCTTCTCAACCCTTTCTCGGAAGAATTTTTCCCCAGCATCCAACCTGCCCCTCCCCTGGCACGGCATGAGGCTGTTCCCTCTCCTCCTGTCCCTGTTCCCTGGGAGCAGATCCCAACTCCCCCCTGGCTGCCCCCTCCTGTCAGGGACTTGTGCAGAGCCAGAAGGGCCCCCCTGAGCCTCCTTTGCTCCAGGCTGAGCCCCTTTCCCAGCTCCCTCAGCTGCTCCTGCTGCTCCAGCCCCTTCCCAGCTCCCTTCCCTTCTCCTTCCAATATCTCCACTTCTCCCTCAAGTCCTTATTTTCTCAGGGATTACAGGAGACAGGACAGAGCCCACAGGCCCGGTGCCAACAGTGCCACCACAGTCTCGTGTCACTGTCACACCAGTGCCTGTCCCACTGCAGGGACCTGAGTCTGTCCCCATCCTGTAAAACCCGTGGGGATCAGGCAGGAGGAAAGGGAGGAGCTGTGGAACCACTGGGAGAGCAGGGTGAGAAAAAAGGGGATGAGGATCCTGGAATATCTGTCAGGAGAGGAATTTCTAGGGAGAGGAGAAAGCACCCAGAAACTGCAAGGAAAGCACGAAATGCTGATCATGAACGACCAAAAATGTCAATTCTACTGCTGTGACACTAAATGGAGATGGGATCACTTGGGAGCTGGCAGCTCCCTCCTACTCACTGAAGAATCCCAGCTCCACACTGATGTCACACACGGGACGGGCCGGGGGAACAAGGAGACTGCCACTGAGTACATGGAGTATTTCCACGTGCTGTCAATCCCAGGAGCTGCAGTCAGGCAGGGAAGCACATGGTGGCTCCCAGACAGGATCACAGCAGGCACTCGAGACAACAAGGGAGCTATTCATCTCCAGGATCCCACATCCTGCCTCCAAAAAAGCTCCAAGTTTTATTATTCCAGCTCTGGAAAACATCTGAAAACTTTTGATGTCCTCCTTGAGAAGGGAGGAAGATCAAAGGCAGAAGAAAGATTTAAAGGAAAGCTGTTAATCTACCAACCCAAAAAAATCAGGAACAAATTCGGGACAGTGACCCACATATCCTGTAGTGTCAGCAGGGCAAGACTCCACTGGGAATCCCCATCCTGGTGGATGGGCAGGGATACAACACTGAGCTATTTGTGCACCTCAGTGTAATTTTGCCCCACAATATTTAAATAACTTGAGCCTTTACCAGACACCCCAAACACTTCATTTTCTACTGCCAGGGGGGTAGGATCAGGTATTCCCAGGGCAGGGGCTGCTCCAGGGAAAGCCACTCCACACCTGGCTTGGCCACACCAGGTCACCAGCTGCAGTTCCCCCACAGCCCCAGCTGCTCCTCATTCCCTTCAGTGCCCACCGTGCCAGAATCCACAGCCCCAGCGGCAAACAGGACTGGAAGCAGGACTTCAGCTAGCAGTGTCAGTCAGTCCAGACCAGTCCCAGTCCCAGTGCTGCCCTCCAGAGAGACTCCTCCATCCCTATCCACAATTCCCCAGAGGGGGCTGGGCACTGACCCGGCTCCCCAGGGAATGGGCACGGCCCCGAGGCTGCCAGAGCTCCAGGAGCCTTTGGACAGCGCTGCCAGGGATGCACAGGGTGGGGTTGTTGGGGGGTCTGTGCAGGGCCTGGGGCTGGACTGGATGATCCCTGGGGGTCCCTTCCAGCTCAGGATATTCCATGATTTTATTGTCAGCATCTGCAACCTCTCCCACCAGTACCAGAACTGGTGTAACACCAGTAAGCCTGGGAGAACTCAGCCCACAGAATTTAGTTCTCACTGCCCAATAATGAACACCATCCTCGTCCCTCTCCTGCAAAAAAAAAAATCCACCACCTTTCCTGCCTGTTGCCACTCTCCAGGGATACAGAGAGGCCACAGAGCTGGAAATAGAAAAAAAAAAAGAAAAAGGGTTTTAGAAGTGTAATTGGAAGTGGGACTGCAGCTGTGAAGAGCTGATGAAAGAATTTATTTATTCAAGTCTAGAACTGGATTGTGGCTGCCCCATCCCTGGAAGTGACCAAGGCCAGGCTGGAGCACCCTGGGATAGTGGAAGGTGTCCCTGCCCATGGCAGGGGGTGGGATCAGATGCACTTTAAGGCCCTTCCAACCCAAACCACGGTGGGATTTTGTGAATCTTCATCACTGAACAAACCTGACCACCAAAAGCTCCTGGTTTGGGTTCACGCCTGCCCTGGGCTTTATCCCATCATACTCCAAGCCAGGGATCAAACACTGCCTGGAAAAGGTCTCTTATCCCTTGCCATTTCCACAGGGACAGCACCTGTTTGGAGCCTGGGAATGGAGTGTGCTCCCTGTGCAAACACAGCCAGGGACTGGCCCCCAGTGTGTGCAGATGAGCCCCATTCCCAAGGCTCTGGCTGGGTCAGGATACCCCCTGGAATCAGCCAGCAGGGCACTGAGCTCACATTAAACAAAGGTCTTAGGGCAGGAAAAGGGAAGGAAAACAAGGGATTGGCAAGAACCACAGGAATTCAGAAAAACGAAACAATTCCTATAGAGCCTCGCAAAGACAAGGCAAAAAAATAATCACCTTTTTCCCACTCTATAAAATATCTTTTGAGGGCTGTGTGTTACAGCACAAAACCAGCCTAAAGACAGTGTGAGAAGACAGGGAGAAAGTTTCAGAACGACTCCGAAGTGTGCAGAGGAGATCCCTGTTTTGCCACGGAATGTGCACAAGCCTGAGCCAGCTCCTCAGCCCAGAAGCGGCGGCTCAGCCCCGCCTTGCTGTAGTCGCTCCCAGGGGTAACTGCACAGGGCAAATCACCCAGCCCCCCTTTCCAGGCCAGCCAGAGGCCACCTCGTACCTTCTTCCTCTTTTTTGAAGACTCCTCAGCCTGGTTGGTCTTTTCATCTCCTTCACGTCCTGCTGCTGCCACCTCCTCTTCCTCCTCTTCTGGAATGAGGCTATATTTGGTACCTCCAGGCTGCATGAAACACTCCTTGGCAAAATGACCTGTAAGATGGTGTTTGAAGGAGCAACTCATCCCCTTTTCCTTTTTCCTTTTTTTAACACTCCCTTTTCACACACCTGAAGTGCTGCCAAGGATCTTTTTATTATTAGTCACAAGAAGACAACCTACACCGGATATTTTTTGTGCTAAAATGTCAGCTAGTTTAACATGGCCTGATTAAACAGGCACTGGAGCAAACACAAGCCAGGTCATTCTGGAGAGATTAATCAGGCAAAAACTAAAATATTCTTGTCTGAACAGGACGTTTGGTAGAAACGTGTCCGTGCAGGGGCTTCAACAGCACAAAAATGTGTGGGAAAGGTAAATTGGTGTGATTGGCACCTGGTAAATGAGCTAAAGCCACAAAGAGAGAAAGGCAGCTCATCTGGTTCTACCCTTTCTGCTCTGGAGACATCAAAGTTGACCTACAAACAGTGGCAATTCAGAGAGCTGGCACCTGCTGTTAGGAGGAGACGCCATCATTAGAAAGCAGATAGGAAATAGGCAGAATTTTGGGGTTTGGGGTTCTTTAAAATGGTATTTTATATAGAATAGCTCTTTAAAATAGTATTTTTAAGAGCCCATACTCATCATTAACCTCCTCTAGAATAGCACGAGCTCCATTAACCATTTACTCCAAATAACACAAGTAGGGCACAGCAAAAACTCCCGTACAAAAAACTACTTTATGCCTCAGCAACTTGAAGAAAGCTACTGAAAGGCATCCCAAAAGTCATCTTGGCACTGCTGGACAAGGCAAGACACCATTCCACCAGGGTACAGATTCCACACCTGGTTTTGGCTCTCAGACACTGCTCCTGAGCTCACAGTGACCTGGAATTTCCACAGATGGTGTTGGCAGGGAGATCACCTGGTGAAGGTTTGGCTGCTCCTTAAAAACCAAAACCAGAGTGAGGCCTCAGCTGTAAAACACTAAACTAAATACTGCAAGGAGGGGCCTGGACTGAACTGTACCCAGCAGGGAGGTTTTTTCAGGAGTCATGGAATTGCTGAGGTTGGGAGGGACCTCTGGGGACCACCCAGCCCAACCCCCTGCCCACGCAGGGTCACCTGCAGCAGCTGACAAGGAACACATCCAGGTGAGTTTGGGATAGCTCCAGAGAGGGAACTCCACGCCCTCCCTGGGCAGCTGTTCCAGGGCTCTGCCCCTCCAGGGAAAGAAGTTGTTCCTCACGTTGAGGTGGAACTGGTATTTTAGTTTGTGGCCACTGCTCCTCCTCCTGCCACTGGCACCACTGAACAGAGCCTGGCACCATCCTGACACCCCTTGGGAATATTTGTATGGACTGATGGGATTCCCCTCTCAGCCTTCCCCTCTCCAGAATAACCGTGCCCAGCTCCCTCAGTCTCTCCTCATCAGGGAGATGCTCCAGTCCCTTAATCATCTTTGTGGCCTCCACTGGATCCTTACCAGTAGCCCAAAGGGATGTGATTTTAAGGAATAATTTTTTATAAAAGGAGTTAGACTAAGGCTTTTTGTTTTGTAACATGTGATAAAAAATGTACTTTTCCTCTAAAGGAGACACGTGGAAGCAAAATTCAGTCCTTACACACATCGATGTAAGTGGATTCCCAGAGAAGCTGTGGCTGCCCCTGGATCCCTGGAAGTGTCCAAGGCCAGGCTGGAGCACCCTGGGATAGTGGGAAGTGTCCCTGCCCATGGCAGGGGTGGCACTGGGTGGGCTTTGAGGTCCCTTCCAACCCAAACCCAGATTTTGGGACTCTAACCATGAGACAAGGATACAATCCTACCAAGGGTCACTACCTGGTTGGAAGAAGGCAAAAAAAAGGCAGCAGCCCTGCACAAACCTTTGCAACCACATTTCTTGCACACCGTGTTCAGGACAGCCTCAAGGGTGATCTTCTGGCTCGTGTAGTCCCTGAAGGTGCGTTTCTTCCTCTCATCCTGACTGCAAAGAGAAGGACAATCCCACTGTCCATCCACTCTCCTCTTTCATCCCGCACGTTTGTCTGAACACAACCTAAGCACGAGGTGTTTCAAAGGCTGCTCTAACAGCACAACTTCCTGAAACCAAAGAGCAGAGCTACCCAGGGCTCGTCAGAACCACCCGTGTGTCACCAGCCTCATCTGAGCTGAACTGAGCACCCTGGGCACAGAGCAGACACACAGGGAGCTGCACTTACGGCCTTCACAGAACACCTGTATTGTGAACACACACACGCACGGGTTCGTGCAATGAAAAGCATCACAGAATGCTCTGGGTCGGAAATCCTACCTAAACGTGAACATTCCAGGGATCCAGGGGCAGCCACAGCTTCTCTAGGCAACCTGTGCCAGGGCCTCCCCACCCTCACAGGGAAGGATTTATTCCCAAAATCCCATCGAACCCTGCCCTCTGGCAGTGGGAAGCCATTCCCATCTGAGCTGTTCCGTTCTGCTCAGCAGATTTACCTACTCAAGGGAAACGTTGTTGGGATCGAGGTCTTTCCCTGTGCCTTGATTAACGACCTTCATGGAGAGGGAAAGCTTCACTTTGTCATCCTTCATCTGAAACAGGAAGTTACGTCATTAGCAGAATAAATGACCGAGATGTTAATTAACACACAGGACGTTCTATCTCCGCAGCACTAAGGAACAAGAATGAACATTACCTCTTTCCCAATGAGCTTCACCCACACCTTGTCCCCAACATCCACGATCTCTGAGGGTTTATCCACACGGCAGGAGGACATGTGAGTCCTGTGGACAAGGCCTGGAAGTGAGTTTGGAAGAGAAGAGAGAGGAAAAATAAGAACAAGTTTCCACTGAACCTCAGATCTGCCCTCCAGGACAGCAGTTTCCACAGCTGCTTGGAGGGATAATCCTTTGGGGTGTGGGAAGAATGTGTTTTTATAGCATTAACAAATAAATTAAAAATTTAATAGTGCTTATTTCATCTTTAGCTCATCCTTTTTCTCATTTCTGTACAGACAATTCTCCACTGAACCTCAGTTTTGCCCTCCAGGACAGCAGTTTCCAAAGCAGACAATCCTTTGGGACGTGGGAAGAATGTATTTTTATACCATTAATAAATAAAATTTTAAAAATTAATAAGGTTTCTTTCATCTTTAGCTCATTTTGTTTTGATTTCTCTTTTTGGATATGGTTTATAATGTACGTACCACTAGTAAAGCTGCACCATTATAAATAAGAAATATAAATAATAAAAATATTTATAAATAAGTATCTGTGTATTTTGGAGCGAGCTCAGTGTTTTTCAACTGGTAAGACTGATTTTAATGGGAATACACAGTCAAAACTGTTTGGCCCTGCAGTAGCCAGGAATTTCAGGAGAGGATCATGGAAGGGGTTCCTTGGGGGTCTGCAGGTTTCCCACAAACACAGACAGAACTTTTCCAGTTCTTTTGATGTGAGCTTCACTTCAGTCTTTTTTTCATTCCCTCACTCATTTACGTTGGCCATCAAAAGAAGTAAACTGGGCAAACTACCTAATAACAGAGAGTTCCTGCAGTTTGTTTATTATCTTGAAATGATTCTCTAAAACATCCTTAAGTTATCAAAACCCACACCAAAATATCTTGAAGCTACCACAAAAATCACACCAAGATACCCTGAAGTGACTAAAAATCCCCTTGACTCTTTTTTGTATTCATGCAAAAAACCATCATCTTCCAAATAATTTCCAAGAACCCCAATTTCATCCTAATTTAGGAAAAACTCCTTTTCTGGGCTCTTTCTAAAAGTCTGTAATTCTGAGGTGACTGCTTGGCTTGAACACACCAGCACGAAACTCCATCCAAGGGAAATCAGAGACACAAACCTTGTTTCCTGCAGCCCGGGATTTTGATAAATGCCCCATAATCTGTCACTGTAGCAACCTGGGGAAAAAACAACACAAGAGCTGAAGGAAATCCCTTCACAAACCCCCATGTTCAACCCACAGGTGAGAATATGCACATAAAACCTCACACATTCTCCTGTTTCCCTTCAGTGTAAGATTCCAGGGCAGGTCAGACAGAGCAGGGCTTGGAATGGCCGAGAATTCCTGCACTGTTCACATCAGCATCTGACATGGATATGTATCAGAGAAACAGGGAATGGTTTGGGTTGGAAGGGATCTTAAAAACCATCCAGTGCCACCCCCTGCCATGGGCAGGGACACCTCCCACTATCCCAGGGTGCTCCAAGCCCCGTCCAGCCCGGCCTTGGACACTGCCAGGGATCCAGGGGCAGCCACAGCTTCTCTGGGCACCCTGTGCCAGGGCCGCCCCACCCTCACAGGGAACAATTCCTTCCCCATATCCCATCTATCCCTGCCCTCTGGCAGTGGGAAGCCATTCCCTGTGTCCTGTCCCTCCCTCCCTTGTCCCAAGTCCCTCTCCAGCTCTCCTGGAGCCCCTTGAGGCCCTGGAAGGGGCTCTGAGCTCTCCCTGGAGCCTTCTCCTCTCCAGGTGAGCACCCCCAGCTCTCCCAGCCTGACTCCAGAGGGGCTCCAGCCCTGGAGCAGCTCCGTGGCCTCCTCTGGACTCTCCCCAGCAGCTCCAGGTCCTCCTGGTGTTGGAGCCAGGGCTGGAGCAGCTCTGCTGTGGGGAATCACCTGAGTGGAGCAGGGGAGCAGAATCCCTCCCCTCCTGCTGCCCACCCCTCTATTGCTGCCCACACACCTGCACACAAACACACAGGTCCATGGACACAGGTGTCTGTACGTGGTCCAGCACTGTCAGTCACCCAAAGTACCACTGAGAAAAGAAGTGACTGAAACAACAAAACAAAAAAGCACAGCCCAGACGTGCCACCCGCCGGACCTGGTCGTGCCCGCACCTCTCCCTGGAAGATCGAGTAGAGCTCAGGCAGCGGCTCCATCGCCTCCAAAGGTCCCACCACCGTCAGATGGATTTAGCCCAGGCTACCGCATTTCTTCGGGGGTGCTGCGAAAAGAAACGTTTCATTAACGTCCGAAAATCCATGGAGAATCCCAGCACACTCAGGCTCGGGGAGAGGGAGGGGACGGGGCTAGACCCGAACGGAGCTCGCAGTGCCCCGGTGCAGAACCGACCCAGATCGGCGCAGTGGGACGGGACGGGACGGGACGGCGCTTCCCAGGGCCCACAAGACCTCGTCAGCGCCCACAACAACACCAACCCACCACCATCGTCTCGACCGCCCTGCCCGCCGCCGCCATTTCCCCCCCCCTCAGCTCCGCCAATCGCAGCACGCAATGCTGCCGGGTGGGCACCCGAAACCAATCGGCGTTACCCGTGCTAGCCGGCGCCCGCTCTCCACCAATCAGCGCGGGGCGCGCCAGAAAGCGCCGCGCTTCCCGCACCGTCCCCGGCGCGCCGGCAGCGTGTCGTAGGAGGGCGGGACATCCAGGGCGCTCCACCAATCAGCGCGGCGGGCGCGGAGCCGGCAGCCAATGGGGCGCGGGGGGTGGGGCCCAGCGGCCCGCCATGATCGAGCAACAGAAGCGGAAGGTCCCGGGCCCCGGGCCTGGGCCCGGCCCCGCTCCCGGGCCCCCCCCGGCTCCGGCCGCCC
>WBMZ01012682.1:0-39393 GCA_013400975.1 Atrichornis clamosus
CGGCCATGGCGCTGCTGCGGGCGGCCGCGCTGCCCGCCGAGGGCTGCCCGGCCTGGCTGCCCACGCACGTCCAGGTGACGGTGGTGCGGGCCCGCGGGCTGCGCTGCAAGGGCGGCGGCGGCGGCGGCAAAGCGGGCGGCAGCGACGCCTACACCGTGATCCAGCTGGGCCGCGAGAAGTACAGCACCTCGGTGGCCGAGAAGAGCGGCGGCAGCCCCGAGTGGAGGGAGGAATGTGCCTTCGAGCTGCCCCCCGAGCCCGGGCCCCGCGCCGGGCTGGTGCTCACCGTGATGCACCGGGCGCTCGTGGGCATGGACCGGTTCCTGGGACAGGCCCTGGTGCCCCTGGAGCCCGCCCGGCAGCGCGGCCGGGAGCCCGACGAGAGGTGAGTGCCGGGGCACGGCACCGGAGGGGCCGGGGTGGGGCTGCGGCGTCATGGGGTGGTCCCAGGGTACCCCAGGATGGGTACGTGGAACCCCCGTGTGCCCTGGCACGGATGTCACGGGGTCCCTGTGTGTCCCAGCTGGTGTCACGGCATCCCTTGGGTGCCCCTGGACGGGCCCCGGTGTCACGGTGTGCCCCAGGGTGGGCACTTGGAATCCCCAGGTGCCCTGGGATGGCTGCCTTTGGATCACGGTGTGGCCCAGGATGGCATTGTGGGCTTCCCGGGTACCCCAGGACGGGTGTTGGAGAAGGAAGGACATCCCAGGGTCCACGGACACCCTAAGGAGGGTGTCACAGGGATTAGGGGGTGGCGGGGAGGGGGAAGGGCTTTCCAGGAGGTCATCCCCCGTCCGTGGGCTGTTTGTGCAGCACGAAGGGTGGCACGGGGTCCATGGTGGCCTGGGCAGTGTCACAGGGGGTGGGCTGGCCTGGGGTCCCTGTGTGACCCGGGAAGGACGTTGCAGGACACGGGGTATGGCAGGGCCTGTGGATGCTCCAGGAAGGACATGGTGGGAGGGGTGGGACATCACGTGTGCTCCAGGAAGGTGTTGTGGAGGATGGGGTGTCTCGGGAATATCCCCTGGAAGGGAATAGTGCCAGACAAGACACCGGAGGATCCATCCCCCGCTGGACAGAGGGTCCCAGGGGACAGGGCGCCGCGAGGCCCCTCCGCATCCCGGGAGGGTTTTCCCGGGGTCTGGCACTCCTGGGAAGCCGTGGCACAGCTGCACGTCGTGGTTCGTCCCCCGATGGCTGCGGTGGGGCCCTCGTTGTCACCGGGTTTGTCACGGTGCTGCAGGAGGGGCCCCAATTCAGGGGTCCAAACCCCAACTTCGTGCTGCCTCCGGCTTAAATCCCTGTGCGTGGGGGGGAATTGCTGATCCTCCTTCCCCAGAAGGGTTTAAAACAATCGTAATGTTTTCGAGCTTTTGCCAAGCACAAAAATGCAGGAATGTGGCTGGAATTCCTTTAGGGAAGAAGTTTTGGGGGCTTTGTTCCACACAGACCTGGCCGGGCTGCCGGGTGCCTGAGGAGCGTCCCCCCCTGCTCCCTGGCCCCCCGAATCCCGGGAATTCTGCTGGCTTGCTGCCCGAAGCTGCGGGCTTGGAGAGGAGCCTCCCTCGCCCTCCTACCCAGGGCGGTGCAGGGAGCGGGATTAGCGTGAAAAGGGCTTGGGAAGACTTTTCCCGTGGAGAAACGCAGCCCCGCAGCCCGTGGAGACTCCCGGCTGCGCTGAAACGGGAGCGTGGGCGCGGAGGAGAAGTGAGGAACCCCGGAGTCGCCGGCTGGGAATTTCCCTCCCGGCGTTTATTTTGCTTTTCGGAGCAAAACGCCGGGAGCACGGGCGGTGTCGGAGGAGCTGGATGGGGATTCTTGGGGCCTAATTGAAACCAGCACAGACTGCGGAGCGAGCGGGGCGTGTTGGAGAGACGTGGTGTTTGGGGGATGTGGAACAACCCCGTCCTGCCCTGGTTTGGGGAACGAGCCGGGGCAGGGCTTGGGGAAAGTCACGCTCCTGGGGGAGAGGTTTTTGTGGAGCTGTGCACAGCAGGAGCCCCACGAGGCCCCCCCAAGGCTTCGGGAGCTGAGCCCGTGGGCTCGTCTCAAAGGTCTGGCCGGGCGTCAGGGGCTGTTAATCCCATGGGAGCAACGTCCAGCGTGGCCGGATCCGGTGGCATGGCTGGCGGTCATCCCATGGCACCATTCCTGCAGCCCGAGGAGGGGATCCGGGCTGCCAGCCTGGAGATCCACAGGAGTCTTGAGGGAGACCTTCCAGTGCCTAGAGGGGCTTCAGAAGAGCGGGAGAGGGACTTGGGACAAGGGATGGAGCGACAGGACACAGGGAATGGCTTCCCACTGCCAGAGGGCAGGGATAGATGGGATGTTGGGAAGGAATTCCTCCCTGTGAGGGTGGGCAGGCCCTGGCACAGGGTGCCCAGAGCAGCTGTAGCTGCCCCTGGATCCCTGGAAGTGTCCAAGGCCAGGCTGGACGGGGCTTGGAGCACCCTGGGATAGTGGGAGGTGTCCCTGCCCATGACAGGGGATGGAATGCATGGGCTTTAAGGTCCCTCCCAACCCAAACCATTCCATGATTCCCTGACTTGCTGTCTGTCTCCCTCCCTTCCTGGAGCTTTGCTTGCATAAGGAAAATTCACTTCCCCTTGTGGCAGTCGGGATCACAAGAGCTTTTACAGCTCTTTATCTTTGCCCTGGCCCTGAGGATGGAAGTGAGCATGGAAAACACGATGGAATCTCTCATCCTGAGCCCCCCAAACACCTCCGCTCGCTCCAGCCCCGGAGCTGGAAGTGTCCCAGGGTGGGTGGCAGCTCTGCGCTGTGGAGGGGCCACACTTCTTTTTGGAGAGGATTCCCAAGGGCTGGAGCTTGTCCAGCCAGGTGGGAGAAGGATTGAGAGGAGCCTGGGATGGCTCCGTGAGCCACCAGAGCTTCCAGCTGGCTCCTGGCGTCTGGTCTGGCCCCGCTGGAAACAACTTTGTTGAGGAGGAAACTTTGAGTCCCAGATGAGACAGGAGCCAAACAAACAGAGGCTCCCACCCTCGGGGAGCGCAGCCAGGCCTGTGCCCGGGAGATAACCGGGGCTGGGGGCTGGGCCGCTGCCACACGCTGCCCTTTGGGATCCCGTCCGCGCTCCTCACCCCCGGGCACGGCGCTGCTGCCGCTTGGAGTGGGATCCCGCTTCAGAAAAGGCCTCCATTGTCAGCATGTTGACCTTGCTCTCATTTTCCTGCTGATTTTGATTGCACAGAAACTTCCCCGGTGATAAGTGTTATCCTTGTTTTCAGCTCGGTGGAAAATGTTCCGTCAGACTCGGGCTCTGCTCCGGGATGAGCCACCGGGGAGCCCGGGGGTGTTTACGAGCTGCCTCGTGCAGCCCGGTCTGGGTCATTCCAGTGCTTTGCCAGAGGAAAATCAGCTCCTGGAGTTGCACAAGAGCAGCCTGGGAGCTCTCGTGGCCTTTTTGGGCATCCCAAGGCTTGTCCCACGCTCAGCCAGCTCCAGGGATTGGGCTTGGCAGGCAGAGCAAGCCCTGAGCACCATTTCTCCCTTTCCCCTCGAGCCTTGCTGCATCCAGAGAAGCCTGTGCTGGGCAGGATGCTCCTGGTCCTCACCTCCCTCCCCTGACCTGATCCTGCAGTTCCCTCTCCTGTGGTCAGTCCCTGCAAAACCAGGGCCCAGCCCAGGAAAAGAGGGAATTTTTGGTACTCACAAGACAGCTGTGGCTTCTGCTTCCTGACATCCAGGAAATGCCCCTGGAGTGCCCCGAGGGGGCTCATCCTGAGGTGTGGCAGGGAGCCAGGGAGTGTCACCTCTGTGCCCTCCCCTCAACAGGCATCTGGGAAAGGTGGAAGTGCATCCAGAGAAATGGGCTCCCATCTGACACGTCAGGCTGGGTTTTCATGGAATCAGAGAATCCCAGAGTGCTTTGGTTTGGGAGGGAACTTGAAGCCCACCCCATTCCCACCCCTACCATGGGCAGGGACCCCTCCCACTGTCCCAGGGGGCTCCAAGCCCCGTCCAACCTGGCCTCGGACACTTCCAGGGATCCAGGGGCAGCCACAGCGTCTCTGGGCACCCTGTGCCAGGGCCTGCCCACCCTCACAGGGAGGAATTCCTTCCCAACATCCCATCTATCCCTGCCCTCTGGCAGTGGGAAGCCATTCCCTGTGTCCCGTGCCTCCATCCCTTGTCCCAAGTCCCTCTTCAATGGATTTGGAGACCTTTCCCCCCCTGGCATCCCTTGGGTGAGCAGCGTGGAGGGGGCTCAGCACTGAGGGGGACTGGAGGTGCCTGGGAAGAGCTGCAGGGTTGGACTTTGGATCTCACTGCCTGGGAGCCCAAAATATCCTTGACTTTGCTCCGTGAGGCTGATGATGGGGGGAAGCTCGGGGCATCCAAGCTTTCCGGGGCTGGGTAAAGCAAGCCCTTGTAGTCATTCCCTGCCCTCTCCCCCTTGAAGTACCATTTCCATTTGCTTTCTGTCCCCAAGAAATGGGAAAGGTTAAAGGTGCAAACACCAACTTGCCAGAGCTCAAAACCCAGGGCTTTGCAGCACTGGGATCTTGTGCTCAAGGGGACAGTGAGTGCAGCAGGAATCAGGATTCCTGGCTCTGGTTTTCCTACAGTGACTTGCAGTTGCTCCCTGGCTGCTGCCCGGGCCGGGAGCGACGGCCACCGGAGCCTCTGCGACAGGGAACTGGGCCGGGGGAGTTGTTCCCTGGGCAGAATTAGCTCAGCTCCCAGTTCCCCAAAGCCCTTCCGTGCTGCACTTCCCTTTTCTTGTTCCTGTTCCTCCCCAGCTGTGAGGGACCAGCTGCCTGGGGGGCTCTGGGTCGTGTGGAGCTGCAGCAGGATGGGACACTCCTCCCTCTCCATCAGCAAAGGGCCTTTGCTTTGGCTGCCAAACCTTCCCAGCCAAAGTCCTTGAGGCCACTGGGGCTTCTCTGCTCCGTGTCCTGATGGAGCTCCTGAGGGGCGAGGCTCAGTGGGAGAGGGACAGGGGATTCCTTGGTTTGGGAGGAAGATGTCCTGGAGCCAGGCCAAGAGGGCTGGCAGGGAGCAGAGAAGGAGATTGTGTGTCCAGCACTGCCTGGGGCTGTCTGGCTTGGCATGGACAGGGAGGCTGGGGGAAGGAAAGAGCTGAGCCAGAGGCTCTCCCAAGGGCCACGTCCTGCCCGGTGATGGCTGCTGCCCCTCTGCTCTGCAGCGTTGGGGCCTCAGAGGGATGAGAAGGTCCCTCAGGGCCGAGGATGGTCCCCAGATCCCTGCCAGGACTCCCTCACTGAGCCCCACACCAGGCACTTGTCCCTTCCCCTCCCTGGTGGGACCCATCCCGTCCCCTCCCTGCGGGGGCAAACGCTTTCCCTGGCACTGTCCTTGTGTTTCCTCTGGAATGGACCCTCTCTCATCCCCTCCTCCAACCCCCCTGGACCCCTGTCAGCCTGTGCTGTGCTTGGGGGGTCCCTCCCTGGCTAAATTAAGATCAGGAGATCATTAGCAGTGGAACGAGGCCTCGGGGCTGTGGCACCTCCCTGGGACGTGGTGCTTGTTGTCATTCCCACCCTGACCTTGGCTCCTCCTGCTTCTCCCGGGGGAGATTTTCCCACTCAGGGTCGGAGCTCACTCTGCTCCCACTGGGGCCTGAGCCGAGCCCAAATCCCTGCAGTTCTGTCCTTGGCACGCCTGTCCTTAGGCCGAGGAGAGGGAGAGACCTTGCAGTGGAGAGGAAATTGCTGCTCAGGGATAGGTCTGGGATGGAAAGCTTTAATCCAAGGGCAGACAGCCCTTTTCCCTGGGGACTGTGGTCAGAGTGCCTGGCGGGGCTGGGGAAGGTCTCTGAGGTGGCCAGGAGCACCAGGGAGCTCCTTGGATGCCCTGAGCTGGATGAAGTCCCTGTTTTGGGGCTGAAAATGCAGCTCCGAGGGGTTGTTGCATCTGGGCCGAGGCAGGAAACGCCCTGGAGTGTGGAAATGCTGCGGGGGAGGAGAGGGTTTAGTGCTGCCAAAAACCAGGTCAGGGTGCTCTGCTGTGGGAGGCACGGAGGGCAGCCGGGCCTAGGGTGACATCCTTGGTGGCCAGGGCTGGGATAACATCCCTGGTGGCCAGCTGATCCCAGCAAGTGTTGGCCCCTAGCTGGGAGCCCAGGGCAGAGGCCAAGGTGCTCCGCAGGGCTTCATTTTGCTCCTACCTGCCCAGTGACCCCCATTGTCACCCAGTTGCCAGTGCTGGTTTAGAGTTTAAGGCCCTTGCTCTGTCCTGCTGCAGGAAAACTCTGCTTTTCTTGGTTTTTAAGAGATATTTGAGTGGTTTGATCTCAGCTTTGCAATTCTGGCACGTTGGGTTTGGTGTGGCCGAGAGCTCTGGCCCGTCACCCTCCATCATCTTAAACCCCAAAAAGCTGCAGACTCAGGCTTCTTCCTGT
Organism: Atrichornis clamosus; assembly: GCA_013400975.1. Taxonomy (NCBI): domain Eukaryota; kingdom Metazoa; phylum Chordata; class Aves; order Passeriformes; family Menuridae; genus Atrichornis; species Atrichornis clamosus. Next base: position 6,386 of record WBMZ01012682.1, read on the forward strand.
GTTCCACATGGATTTTCCAGGGCCCTGGTTGCCTCCAGCTGCAGAAAAACCTGCAGCAGCTTGGAAAACTCCTCAGTCCTGTTGGTGCAAAGCTCCAGATGTGGGAGGAGCTGGTGCTGTTGCCTGTGCTGAGTTCAGCTGGTGCTCAGTCCGTGCTCCAGGAGCCTCCTGGGTGACTCCTCCCTTCCCTGCAGAGCCCAGCAAAGCCCTTCCTGGCGGTGTTTGGTGGGCAGGAAGGAGGGTGGGCTCTGCTCCTGCTCCTCTTGCCCTCCAAGGAGGAGATTTTGGGGGATGCTCTTCGTCGTTCCTGGGGGAATCTGCTCAGTGGTGGAGAGCCAAGGAAAGCCTGGACCCTCTCCCCACGTGGTCTGTCAGGTGAAAATGGCTGTGAGGCCCTGCTGCTGCCTCTGTGTGTCCCGGGGCCTGCTGGAGCCTGTGCCTGGCAGGGGTGTGCTCATCCCTGCCATGGAATGTGCTCGCTCCGCCTGAAGCTGGGCTGGGACACGGCGTCGGGCTTCCCAGCCCGGGACGGGGGTTTGGGAGCTCCATCCCTGGGGCAGCATCCCGTGGGCTCCCCAGCTCCGATTCCCAGCACGTGGGTCTCCTCATGGACAAATCCACCCAGGATAAAGGTGTAGAACCTGCTGCTGGGCTCAGGATTTGTTCCCTTTTCCCTTTCCCCCCCTTTTTTGTGTGCTTGACTCACTCCTGAGCACGGGTGGATGGATGGATGGATGGACAATCCATGTGTGACCTGTTGCCAGAGCGGGTGTAGCCGGGGTTTTGAGCCGTGTGGAGCTGTGGGGCTGCTGTCCCTTCCTGTGGGATTGGTGTCCCTTTGGAGAACAGGCATTCCCAAGCCTCCCATCGCCTCTGGGTTCTCCGTGCGAGCCCTGCCATGATGCTTTTCCCAGCTGGAAGTGGAAAAGGATTTGTAGCAAAGACGTGTCTGTGCTGCCCTTGCTGTGCAGGAGCAGCTCCCGGGAGCAGGGGCTCCGGGGGAACCTTCGGAGCAGCTCCTTGTGCCGTGCAGTCCTGCAGAGTCAGCTCCAGCCTGGTTTGGGTTTAACTTGGGTTTAACTTGGGTTTAACTTGGGTTGCTGTGCAGGAGGGCAGGGGGGCAGCGGCACTGCCAGCCTCACCCAGGGGCCTGGGCCCGTGTTGGTGGTGTCCGGCCTGCTCAGGTCACTCGGGGACCACGGATGGGCCTCACTGGAGTTTTGGCAGCTGGGAGGACACAAACCTGGGATGCTGTGGAGCATGAACGGATAAATCCAGCTGCAGGGATCACATCCTGGCTCCTGCTGTTGCTGTTTCCAGTCATAAATGTTTCATGCTCAGTTTTACAGCTCCTTAAATCTTCCCTCCTTCCCTCTTCCCGCCTGTCCAGCCTGTGCTAGAGAGAGGAAAAGCCTTGGATTTTCTTAGCCCGGAGTGACTGGAGATGAAGTTACTGCCCCTGCTCTCATGCCAGCACTGTCCTGGTGGCTGAGAGCTCTTCTCCATCCCTGGGATCTATCCTGATCCCAAAATTGTCCCCCTCCATGCCATTCCATCCCTCTCTTATTTCTGCCAGCCAGCGCAGAGGCTGCAGGGACAGATCTGGGGACAGTGGGGACAGCTGGGCAGTGTCCTCTGGCTCGGTGTCCAGGGGCAAGGAAACAACTTGTGTGGGGGCTCTGTGGGGGGCACTGCTCCAGCTGGGATGAGAATGAGGATACAGGAGGGAGGGTGCTCAGGACCTTGCCAGGAAGGGCCTTGTCCACGGAGCACCGAGGTGCTGCCGGACACATGCCCGGAGCACAGCCTGGGGTGCTCCACCCGCTGGGACACAAGCAGGGATGGGCTTTCCCTGCTTTTCAGGTTGTTCCCTGCCTTGAGCTCCACTGGAGTGACAGTGTCTCTGCTCCTGGCCTGTGAATCGTGGGATGAGCCTTCCAGCAGGGCCTGGATGCCCTTGGGAGTCGGTGGTGGGATTTCCTCACCTGGGTTCTGATTGTCCCAGGGGTGCTCCCACATCACTTGTAGCCCTGGGCATGGTGCTGGTGCTCCATCTTCTTCCTCTCCTTGCCCACAGCTCCTGCTCTTCATTCCTGGCATCCAGCACCTCTGGAGCTGGTTGTGTCCAAGCTGGAGCCCATCAGGGGAGCAGGGCTGAGCCGCTTCGTTATGGAACGAGCTGGGGGGGTGGGTTCCTTCTAGCCTGGCTTTGGAGCACTCCCTGGAAGAACACTTGGAGAGATGAACTTCCCACCTCAGCTGCTCCATCCGCAGGGGAATGAGCCTGTGTTTATTTTCCATCTGTGCTTTTAGCAGCTCCCAGGGATCACCTGGCAAGATCAGCCATCCAAAACCAACACGAGAGCCGACGCTGCGGAAAAGCTTCCCAGCACCGGCGGGGGAAGCTGTGGCAGGAACACGGAGCCAGACAAAAGAGCACCAAACTCCCCGGGGCTGGGTTGTTTTCCACCCTGTGCTTCCCCTCCCGGGTAGGTGAGCTTCCTCCTGGCCCAGCTGCTTCAGCTCCAGGCCCATGGAGATGTCCCTTTGCTGAGCTGCCAAGGGAGGTTGTGCCGAGAGGAGCCGGTGCTGGTGTTTGCCCTGGATTGGCTTTTCGTGCCCTGCCCTGCTCTGTCACTGCAGGAGCCCCAGTAATCCTTAATTTAAGACCTGGGGCTCTTCTGTCCAGCCAGGCTGGCCTTGTTGCAGGGATGAATCAGCAGTAAATGCCAGCCTGGAGCAGTCAGGGAAGAGCTTTGGCTCTGTGTTGGGATGTGTCTGTCTCCGACTGCAGCTCCAAGCTGGGCAGGGCAGGAGAATTCCTGCTCGGTGTAAGGTGAACCTCGACCATCCTGACAGTGCTCCGTGGTTTTGGGAGGCTTTGGAAAGCACCTGATGGTGGAAGCACTCCAGAAACGCTCCAGCTGTGCATCCCTTGTGCATCCATGAACCCCAAGAGTCCCTAAGGGACTTCACTCCCCAAGGAAACTCCCTTGAGCTCCCTGCTGGTGAGGCACTGGGACCAGTCTGAGGGTGAAACTGGAGACCCTGGTGCCCAGGGTGTGCTCAGGTACTCCAGTAGGTCCAGCTGAGCTGGAGCTGGGAGGGGAATCTTGTGGGGACAGCGCCCAGAGCCACTGGAGGGCAAAGCTTGTCCTCCTGGGAAGGACCCATATCCTCCTGGGAAGGGCCCAAATCCTCCTTGGAGGGACCCATATCCTCCTGGGAAGGGCCCAAATCCTCCTTGGAGGGACCCATATCCTCCTGGGAAGGGCCCATGTCCTCCCTGGAAGCGGAGCAGGATGGTGCCCATGGCAGCACTGCCTTCCTCCCCTGATCTGATCCCATGTCCGTGGGTAATCCCAAACCAGTGACAGGAGCTTGGATCACGCCAGGGCTTTGGGATGCCGACCCCTGAAGCTGCTGATGGGGTGGAGGCCTTGGCTTTGTGCTGAAGGAGTTACTTGGTCAGGAGGGGATGTGGAAGGGATGGGGTGATGGAGAACCTTGGATCAGGGTTGGTGTTGCCTTTAGTAGGGCTGGCTCTGTGTCCTGCTGATCCCAGCATTCTCTCCCCATCCCGGGAGGTGCTGGCCCAGCCCAATTGTCCCAAACCCAAATGAGTTTTCTCACTGATGGGGAGAAAGCAGTGCCCAAGCATTTCTCCCCTGTAGTTCCGAGATCCAATGGAATGTTTCTGGGAGTGGGGGGTCTCCGTGTCCCCTGCAGCCCGAGGGAGGACAAAGAGCAGAGGAAAAGGGAAGGTGTTCACCCTGAGTGAATCCATCCCATCCACATCCTCTGTGGGGTTGCCTTCCCTCCTTAGCAAACATTCCAGTGCTCCCGTTTCCACTCCAGGCTGTTTTTTCCCTGTGCTCAGCACCGGCCGCCTTTCCGGTCCGGGATGCTGCTGGAGGATGAGGGAAGCGCGTGTTTTTTGGGAGCCTGGAGATCCAGCAGGGCTTTGTGTGCTGCTCTCCGTGCCTCCAGCTGATCCTGGCAACAGCAAATGTAAAAATAGGTGCCGGGTGCCGTCTCCCAGAGCTGCCTTTGGCACTCCGGGGGGAGTGGGAGGAGGGAGCGCAGGGATGCCCCGGCAGTGCCGGGGGGCTGGGCTGTGCTCATCAACCACCGCGACCTAAATGAGCTGCGCAGCCCCGCCGTGGGGGCTGGGGGGGCCGCTGCCACACCCGGCTGCTGCCGAGCCCTGGCACAGCGGTGGGATGGGAGCCGCGAACCCCTGGGAGCTCGGGGGCCTCCAGCTGCTTCCCCTTTCTGGGAGCTCTCTGTTTGAGGCTTCCTCTCCAGCGCCTCTGGTTAGGCTCGCTGCTTCCTTCCCCCTCTGCCGTCCCCAGGCCTGGGTGCTCTCCAGACTCTTCTCCCTGCATGGATGGCAGATCCCGGGATCGCCCATTTTGGGGATGCACACCCAGCCCACTGCAGTGCTGGATCCGTGGAATGTCAGAGGGAAAAATGTACATTTTTTTTTTTTAGCAAAAGCAAATTTCCCCATCCTGTGGCTCGTGTCTTCCATCTGGCTCGAGCTGCATTCCCTGGATGTGTCACTCCGGAGATGTCCCTGAACTCTCCGTGTGCCCAGGGCCGAGGTGTCCCAGCAGCAGCATCACCTGGCAGTGCAGGTGGGCAGGAGCAGTTCCCCAGGGAGCAGGGAATGCTGATCCAGCGGGCTGGGAAGCAGCAGGTGCCATCCTTGGGGAGGCACATTCCAGCTGTAGGGAGCAGCGGAAGGAGCACAGACTGGGGCACATCTCCTTAGCTGGAGCAATCCTGCTCCTGATCACCTCCAGCTCTGGCTCTGGGACAGGACTGGATTAATTCATTGGTTAATTTAACTTTCATTTCAATGTAACCAGCAAAGGCTGTGTGGGGCTGGGACCCCTCCAGACCCTGCCAGGAACCCTGGGAGAGTGTGGCTGGAAAGGAGTGGCTTGTTCCGGTGTCCTCCAGCGAGGAGCTGGATCCAAGCTCCTTGGCCTTCAAAACACCCCCGGGAAGCAGATCCTTGTGGATCCCTGGTGCTGGATGTGCTTGGCACGGCTCCCTCCATCTCCCTGTGCTCCAGTGTCCCGGCCCCTCTCCCAGATTCTGACGGACGTAACCCAGTTCTGCTCGTTCAGGCCTGGAAAAGGGTTTTTATGGCCCAAGCTGTTTGTTTTTCCAGGTGTGCTCTCTGCTCCCATAAAAGAGGTCATGTCCCCCTCCCAGATGTGACCTCGGGTGGCCCCGACCCAGAAACTCCCTCCCGGGACTCCCCCCGAGGGCAGCTCCTGGAAGAAATTTGGGAAACCGAGGGCTGTGGGATGGGGTCCACGGTGAGAAGATGCCGTGGGAGTTTGTGTGTGGCTGCCTGGGACTGGAATCCCTCCCCAGTCCCTCTCTCCTGCTGCCTCCCAGCCCAGGCAGTGTTTGCACCTCCCGTTTCCACTGGAGCTGATTCATGAGAACCCAAACACACGACATGGAACAACTTCATCCTCCCAAACACTCGTGGTGTGCCATAAACTCCGAGCTCAGCCTAAGAATAGCTCTGCTGCCTGCTGGAGGTGTAGTTCCGGCTGTTTGCCGGCTGTGGATGAGGTTTTGGGAGCCCAAAATAGCTCCTAAATCCCACAGCAGCACGAGCCGAGGTTTTTCCTTGAACGGATGATTTTTGGAGCAGCTCAGGTCGGGCACCCTAATTCCTTTTAATGCTCACAGGATTGGAAGTGATGGGATGGGAGATGCTGGGAGTTTGTCCACGCTGCTCCAGCTCATCCTTGGAAACTTGTGCCTTTCCCTGTGTTCATCCACTCAGATTCTCCCTATATTTTTTCCGTGGGGTGACATAAGGTATAAAACCTCCTTTTAAGAGATTTTTGTTTTTCCTGTGAAATGCTTCAGCCCCCAAATCTCTCCTTTCCAGCTGCTGCAGCCCTTCCCTCTGGAACTGCTTCCAGCTCTTGCATTAAAGTGAACAATATTGGATGTTCCAGGCAGCCTTTTCCCCTCCAGTCCTTCAGGAAGTGTCCTCCTGATTCACCTGCTCCCGCTCCTGGCACGGGATCAGCCTCTTCTGGTGTGCTTTTGTTGCTGCTGCCTTGCTCCAAGGGGTTAATGCTGCTTTTTTCCATGGATTTTTTTTTTTCCTGCCTGGATATTTTCAACCTTGCAGCCTGGGTACTGAAAATTTTGCAGTGGGCTTTGGATGGGGTGGGATAAGTGAGTGGTGGTAATATAGGAATGGATTCACTGGGATTTAATTCCGTGTCTGTGCCCAGCAAAGTCCCAGGTGTTGTCCCTGCTGCGTTTTGGTGGCACCTGAGTGGTGTGGTGAAGGACCTGGGTGCTTCCAGCTGTGCTCTTGGGATATTTATCAGGGAATGAGGGGATTTTGTGCCCCCTTCACTGAATCCCAAACTGGTTTGGGTTTGGAAGGACCTCAAAGCCCATCCCATTCCACCCCTGCCATGGGCAGGGACAGCTCCCACTGTCCCAGGGTGCTCCAAGCCCTGTCCAGCCTGGCCTTGGACTCTTCTAGGGATGGTGTAGCCTTCCCAGGCTTCCCAGCACCTCCCTTCATCCAGGCTGTAATTCAGGAACTTCTGGAGGACACAATTCCAGTTTTCTCCTCACCCTGGTGCTTCCAGCATGGTCACACCCACCTCCATCCCATCCCATTTGCCTTCCCTTGTTTTTTTCCTTCTCGGTGACTTCACTCCCCAAGTGGATGTAAAACTCCACTGGGATTTTTATTTTCTGGGAGATGGTTAATGCATGTCCAGAAGTGTCTCCCACCTCCCACTGCTGTGTTTCACCCAGGAAGCACACCAGGGAGGAGTGGGATCAGTCCTGAGCCTGCAGCGTTCCCTGTGCCTTGTCAAGGGGAACTCTAATCATAAATTCATCCTTTAATACTGGGATCGGGGAGAGGTCAGAGCTCCCAGGGCAGTGGCTGTGCTGGATTCCTGCTCCTCCTGCTGCAGCCGCCCTGGGAAGTGGTGCCTGGAACCGGGGCAGGGAGATGGAGCATCCTGTGGGAGAAGGGAGTGGAGAGATTTTTGGGAAGAAACGGTTCCCTCGTGGCCTCCGGTTGGTGCTGCCCCATCTGAGTGTGGACGTGGAGAATCAGGAGGTGTCTCTGGCCGTGTCCTGCTTTGGTGTCCCCTCTCCCACCCTTCCTCCTCCTGGCAGGAATCCAGACCCCTCTCCCACCCCCTTCCAGAGGCTGCTCCGTGCCCTGCCAGCTCCCTGTGGAAGTGTTGGGATCTAAGTGGAGGTTGGGAGTGCAGTGAATGGTTTGGAGGCTTTTCCAACGTTCCTTCCATTTCCGTGCAAAGCTTGGGAGCAGAATCTGTATTAGGGGTTTTGTGCGGGGCAGGACTGTGGGAAGCATTCCCAGTAACCCGCTGTGGGGTCAGTGGGAGCTTTGTGCTGGGTATGGCCCGTATCTCCTTCGGGAGCCTCGCCAGGCGGGAGAATTCCAGGAGCCAGCTGTGGGAATGTGGGAGCTCCCCCAGATCAGTGACCTGGGTCGGGCGGGGTTGGAGCTGCAGGGCAGCTCCTCCTTCCCACACAGAACTCCCGGGATGCATCATCCTCCAAGTACTGGATGCAGGGACCCCTCCAGGCAAAGCCGAGCATCCTTATTTCGGGTGAGACACGGAAGGCCTGGCAGGAAGTCGTTTTAAGGGATGTTGTGGCGTTCCTTTGCCATTCCAGGTCCGCCTCTGCTTGGAAGGATCCCTTGAGTCACCGGCTCCTGGGTATTTAAACACAAGCACAAAATGTGTCCCTGTCCCCTTCCAAACACGGGCTCACAGCTTTCCCTGGAAAATCACAGTGGTATCTGGCACCAGGCTGAGGGAGGTGGTGTTTTCCAGGTTATTGAGTGGAGGGGCAGGGTTCAGGGTAAGGACAGGGATCGAGATGGAGCTCCAGGTGCCACCTCCGTGTGTGGGGTTTGTGTGTCTGACTTGGGGTGTAGGTGATATCTGGGACACTTGGATTACAATCACAGGATCCCAGGATCACTGAGGTTGGAAAAGACCTCCAGGATCATTGATCCTGTGCTTGATCCCCACCTTGTCACCAGCCCAGAGCACTGAGTGCCACGTCCAGGCGTTCCTTGGACACCTCCAGGGATGGGGATTCCAAACCTCCCTGGGCAGCCCTTTCCAAGGTTTAAGACCCCTTTCCATGGAGGAGCTGGTGCTGGATAGCCCTGGTGCTTTCTCCCACCCAGCAGCACCTTCTCCAAAGTGTGACTTCTCCTGGCTCATGGCTCTTGGCACTGACAGAGGGACCTCTCCCTTCCTTTCCCCTCCGGCTCCAGGTGGCACAAGCTGCACTCCAAGGCTGGGAAGAAGGAGAAGGAGCGCGGTGAGATCCTGGTGAGCATCCAGTTCACACGGAACAACCTCACTGCCAGCATGTTCGACCTGTCCATGAAGGACAAGCCGCGCTCGGCCTTCGGGAAGCTGAAGGACAAGGTGACAGGGAAGAAGAAATACGACCTGGAGTCGGCCTCTGCCATCATCCCCAGCAGCGTGGGAGCCCTGGACATGGAGGAGGACTACGAGCTCGGGGGCAAGAAGTCCAAGGTCAAGGGCTTCTTCCTGAAGAACAAACTGCGCAAGTCGTCCCTGACCCAATCCACCACTTCCCTGGGATCCGACAGCACCATCTCTTCTGCCAGCCTGAGCTTGGCAGCCAATGCTCCTGAGGTAACCAAATCCCCCAGCAGACACAGCAGTCTGTCCACGGAGCGCTCTGGTAAGAGGATCATGGATAATCCCCCCCTTTTCTTTCCCCTTCCCTTGGTTGTAAGGGACTGTTGGGACTTTCCTGCAAATCTGTTAACTAATTGCTTACCTAATCACGGAATCTTGGAATTGGTGAGGTTGGAAAAGCCCTCTAAGATCACAGAATCCAACCATTCCCCCAGCACTGCCAAGGCCACCACTGCCCCACGTCCCCAAGTGCCACAGGGCTTTGAAATCCCTCCAGGGATGGGGACTCCACCCCTGCCCTGGGCAGCTGTGCCAGGGCTGGACAACATCTTAATTGAGGAATGTTCCCAATATCCCACCTGCCCCACCCCCGGCACAGCCTGAGGCCGTTCCCTCTCCTCCTGTCCCTGTTCCCTGGGAGCAGATCCCAGATCCCCCCCGGCTGCCCCCTCCTGTCAGGGACTTGTGCGGAGCCAGAAGGGTCCCCGGAGCCTCCTTCTGCCCAGGCCAAGAAGTGACATCCTGCACAGACCTTCCAGGGCTTCCTGCGTGCTGGCACTGACGTGTGTGCCAGCACGGGGAGAAACATCCCGGATTTTGCTTTTCCATGCCTGCACCAGGAGCTCCCAGGATGTGAGGGTTCTTCAGGCAGTTTCTCCTCAGCCCCTCAGAGCCCCTGGCAGCAGCCGGGCCCTGGCCAGGCCTGGGGAGCTGCCGGGCCCTGCCCTGGGTCACTGCCCTAATGAGCCGCCTCCGGCTTGGAGGCAAAGCTGAACGGGCCCGGCTCCGGTGATTAAAACAATCTGAGCTCTTGGCGCTGGCAGGGCAGTGATTTACAAACAAAAAAGGCCCTTGTAGGGAATTAATTCTCCCTTGCAAACTAAATATATAATTAAATGGTTTAATTGGCTGCAGACAGCACATTCCCAGGTTGGGTGGGAGTCCCCGGCCCGGCCGCGTGGCTTCTGCTGGGTGATGTTCCCAGGCTGGTCCCATCATCCTTGGGATGAACCTCCCAGCTGCTGGGAGCTTCCCTTCCCGTGGCAGGGGGTTGGAAATAGGTGATGTTTAAGGTCTCTTCCAGCCCAAACCATTCCATGATTCTAAGAAGGAAGCAGCATCTCCAGCTGGGAGGGGAGAGCAGCGCGTGTCAGTCGTTCTCCTTGGGTCCTCTGTGGCTTTTAACCCCCAAAATTGGCAGCGGCCACAAGGTCATAGAATGATGGGATCGTTAAGGTTGGAAAAGATCATCAAGTCCAGCCCTCAAGGCAGCGGGAGGGAGGTGCAGGCACTGGACCCTCCTGGCTTGTCACACCAAGCAGTGGCCTGGAGCTCATCATCTCTTGTTCAGTGCAAACTCCTAAGTCCCATGGAAGCTTTAAAACCCCCTAAGGAGCTTCTGGGGAGCTTCTTGCATTTATTATTGATCTCAGATCCTCCCAGATCCTCTCAGACAATGGGCTTGTCATCTTACAGAGCTGCGTCCTCCCCTGATGTGCTGGAGGACACCGCTGTGTGTCCTGTATGGCTGCATAGTTGTGAGCTGTGCTTTGCATTTCCAAGAATTTAATTATAATCCAGTAGAGCCTGGGAGGGAGAAGGCCGGGATGACTTCCCAGCTCTCTCAGGTGCTTGCAGGTGGGAGATAACGCTGCTCGTTGCACCTGCGGCCTCACCAGCTCTGTGTTTGCTCCCCCAGTGAAAGACCTCCTGCCCTCTCCGAAGCCGACCCACAAGAGAGCGTTCAGCGACGACGTGTCCCAGGTCAGCCCGGTGCTGGAGCCCAAAGCCATCCAAAGCCTGAAGCCAAAGAACGACCCCGTGTCCCGCTCCTCCCTGTGCATCAACGGGAGCCACGTTTATGGTGACGAGCCGGCCCCGAGGAGCCCCGGGGGTGCCCCCCCCGGCTCTGCCCCCCTGCCCGTGCCCGCTGTCCCCAGGAGGCAGGACGAGGGTTTCGGCTTCACCCCGCTCCATCCCGACCCCCACGAGGTGCCCTGGGGGCTGGGCAGCTTGGAGAGGGCTCAGCAGAGGGACGAGCCCAGGTTCATCCCGTCCCCTCCCAGCCTGGCCCTGCAGGAAGAGCTCAAGGTGTCCACCAAGGCCGTGACCCTCAGCAACCACCTGGGCAGGGCCAGGATGGAGGAGAGCAGTCGCCTGGAGAACAAACCCACCCAGGCTGCAGCACCCCTGCCCTGCTCCTCGGAGCCAGCCAAGGACAGGCAGCCCGAGGACACGAGGAAGGAGGACAAGAAGGCCAAGGGAGGCTTCTTCCACCACGGGGGCACCCGCAGCGACGCGGGGGGCAGAGGCCAGGGGGACAGAGGGGGAGCCCCCGTCCACACCTCGGGGGAGGAGAGGAGTAAGAACAGCGGCTGGTTCGGTTCCAAGGAGCCCAAAGAGTCCCCTCAGAAACCCAGGTCAGTGGAACAGGGGGTATGGAGGTCCAGGCCGCTGATTCCTGCCCCAAATTCCCGTCTTCGGCGGCTCCGCTGGTCGGAGCTCCCGGACGCTCCCGGGGCCCAGCGCTCAGGCAGGGTCACAGCAGGGAAAATGCTTCCTTGGGCTTCAGGGTCTCAAAGGGAAGGGGATTTTTCATGGGTCCTCCCCTGGCTTCTGCCGGAAACCACCTCCGTTAAGCCCTGTGGGATGTGTTTTCCACTGGGGGAATCCCTTCCTGGAGAGGTTTCCCTCTGCAGAGGTGAGGCTCAGCATGGCCACGCCAAGTGGTTCTGTGGCCTCAAAATACAAAATCATTATCCTTTAATTGGCTGAAAAAGCTTCCCTGGCAGTCAGGGTGGGATGTGGGATATCGTCATGTGTCATCGTGTGTTTTTTGACTCTCCCACCCCCACAACAGGGTCTGGTCTGGGGGTGCAGCACTTTGGTGACGCGAGAGACCATTAATATTTCCAAAGTAACTAATCCCAAGCCCTGCCCTGTCCTCCTCCCAGCCCACCCAGCCTTCCCTTCTCCCAGTTCTGAATCTCTGACTGTTCTTGCTTTGTGTGATGATTCATCCCTCCAAATCCTCTGTTTTTGTGGCACACAAACCGTGCTGTTTGTGCTGTTTCTGTGAGGAATTTATCACCCGTGTCCATCCCTGGAGCTGAGCTGGGAGTCCAGAGGTCGAGGGTGTTGTCAGAGAGAGGGAAGAAACGGGGTGAAAATCGGCCACAAAAAACAACCTGCAGTGGAGAGCTGGATGAATCTGCAGGGCTGATTTATTAGAGGGATTTTCTAATCTGGGCTGACTTCAGCCTAATTTACTAAGCAGAAGGATTTGAATTCAGTCTGAGCCTCCTTTAATGAGGAGGGCACTCGTGGGTGGTTCCACCTGTCCAGGTTCCCACATGGGTTGAATTTTTAAAGGGATGAGCACATCCCTCAGCGTGGCTTGGTGTCACATCCCGGGGCAGGATCTGTGGATGAGCCGGAAGGACTCTGGTCTCTGCATCCTGTCCTTGAGGAAGGACACAGGATTCCCACTCAGGATCGTTCTTTTAATTTTTCTTTCTAATTTTGGGATAATAAACCTGCAGTTCAGAATAAAAAAATCAAGCCACTGTATCCAGGCAGGGACTCCACAAGTGCCTGAGCCAGCCAGGAAAACACGATGTGCGTGGGATGGGATGGGATGGGATGGGATGGGATGGGATGGGATGGGATGGGATGGGATGGGATGGGATGGCAGCTGCCCTCTGCATCTCCCTCTGGAGCCTTTTCCTTGGGAAATGGGTGAGAACCCAGTGGGTTTTCCCCTGTTGGCAGTCGTGGGAATGAGGGGAATGTGGGAATGAGCGTGAGCTGTGCCTGCCCAAAGCCTCTGTGGACACTGATTTCAAGGCAGGGATGTCTGATCCGGCTGGAATTCGGTTCCCGTCACATCCAACCCACGGATAATCACCAGGAGTGCAGGGTGCCCTAAAACACTGCTGGTTTCCAACAGCTCCCTGCCTTCCTGGACACATTCCCAGCACGACTCCCTTCCCAGAGGGTTTCCACTCCGTGGGTTTTTTAAACCCACTTCAGTGCTCACAGTTTCATTCCAAGCTCAGCCGAAGCCGAGCTTTGCTCGGAGTCGCTTTGCCGAGGACTTTGTCTCGTGAGGAGACACTCGGATGAGCCGTGTGACAGCAGCTCCTCTGGCTGGGATCTTCGCTCCCAAAAACAGGAATCCCTTCGAAGCAGCATGAGCTGGAGGGAAGGAGTTCACAGAAACCCCTTTTGGGGCGTTCAGAAACATCCGAGTGGGCTTTAAGTGCAGTTTGCAAGGGAAAATGGGGAATAATGAGCTTAAACTGCAGCAGCGGGAGTTTAAAGTAGGAGCTGGGAGAAGTGGCTCCTGGAGGATGGGGAAGTGCTGGAGCTGCCTGGCTGGGAAGGGATTTCTCCCTCCCAGTGTCCAGGGCTTTGGCACTGGGATAGATGGGAACCTTTGGGGAGCGTCACAAGAGCATTTGGTGACTGAGTCAGATTTGATGCAAAAATGGCCTTTCCATCATCACAGGGAGAGGGTTTGTCTCTGTGCTGGCCTTCCTGGTGCTTCATTCCTCCTGGCCATTAATTGTGGCATCATTACTCCTTTTAATTATGCAGAACTGACTTCTCTGGTGGTTTTTTGCTTCCTTACACTGAGTGACCTCGTGGACCACGCTGGTGATTCAGGTCAGAGCTGCTGAAGAGCTCGTTAGGTCTTGGTGGCTCCAAACTGCCAGAGGGCAGGGCTCGATGGGATATTGGGAAGGAATTCCTGGCTGGGAGGGTGGGGAGGCCCTGGAACGGATTTCCCAGAGAAGCTGTGGCTGCCCCATCCCTGGAAGTGTCCAAGGCTGGGTTGCACAGGGCTTGGAGCACCCTGGGATGGTGGGAGGTGTCCCTGCATCCGTGCAACTGGATGGGCTTTAAGATCCCTCCCAACCCAACCCATTCCAGGATTCTCTGATCCGTGGGGGTTCTCTGATGTCCACCTGCAGCTGGAGGAGCTGTTCAGGTACCAGTGTCGCTTCTGGACCTGGATTAACCTTTGCTCTGGAGGGAATCCTTCTCAGAACTGAGCAGTTTTAGTTTTGACTTACTTGCAGAAAGGAGCTTTTCTTGATTCTGGAAACTTCAGCTTTGTGGCTCTTGCCAGCAGCACCTTCTCACCTTTTTGCCCACCGTGGGTAGGTCAAGTTTCACCCAGAGCTGAACTTAGTGAGAAGGCATCAAAATCAGTCACTCTGCAAGACCAAAAACCTCAGCCTGCAATTAGTTAAAAGGTCTGTAATTAGAAAGATGGTTTGAGTTAGCCTGCAGCAAAGACCAGCCTGGCACAGCTCGTCTTTATCCACTTGCTCTGGTAAAACACAAGCTTTCCAAAATAAGGAGCCACTGACTTTGGGCTGGGTTTAACTTCAGCTTTATAAAAAGGTTTTTGTTCTCTTCTGGGTGGTTATTCCTGAGCCATCAGTGTGGAGCTGGTGCTGCAAACCTGTCCCTGCCCTCCCTGCGGAGAGAACTGGACATTCCTGCCTTCAGCCCTTGTTTACACCCGTTTTTCCCTGATTCCTTTCCAGGAAGCAGGTCCCAAAGGCTCTGCTTTTCATCCCTGGCTTTGCACATCCCTGTGAGCTCCCAGGCTTTGATACTGGATGGGGTGGGAGCAGTAGGAAGATGGTGTTTGCTCTTTGGAGACTGAATAAAAGCCTGGTTGGGGGTTGTTGTTTTTAAGGTTGGGTGGTAAGGAAGAAGCTCAGCAGGTTTATCTGAGGCAAAGCCTGGGGCTCAGACAATCATTTAATGGTTTCCAGGGTTTCCTCCAGTGTTATCAGAGCTCCACAGGTCCTGCTTCCTGTGGAGAACCCCAGGGATAAACTGGGGCTGCATCTTAGGCTTGACAACAGGAAAAAAGAGGAATTGTGCTGTTCCTTACAAGAGCAGTTGCCTGAGTTCCACGTTCAGGTTCAAGCCCCTTCCCTCTTCCCTGCTTTCGTGGGGGGAGATGTCAAATCCCTCCCAGCTTGGCTGTCCCTGCTCTTCCCAGAGCCCATGTCCTGGTATCCAGCAGTGAGGGCAGATAGGGACTCAGCGCCTCCCTGTTCCTCATGTGCTCCCAAAGAGTACATTTCCTAAATGCTGGAAAAGGGAGGAAGGTCTGGAATGGTTGGAGCAGAGTCCTGGGACAGGCTGGCAGTGGTGGGATTGAACATGGATGTGGTGACAGCCCCTCCAAACCTAATGGGACTTCCAGAGCAGAGCGTGGGAAGCTGCAGCATTTGAGGAAGAGGGAGATGAAGGCCACGATGTGGATCCAGGGCGTGATGGATAACGGGGATGCTGTGGATTAATCCATCGTGGGAGCCATCAGGATCACCCCTCTGGCACAGGTCCTGTACCCAGGAGAGCTGCAGCGCTGCCCACCTGCAGTGGATCACCCACAGGGATGGAGTGGGATCAGTGGGAGGAGCCTGCAAGGCTGAAAAATGGCTCCAAAATGTCTCTGCCTCCGTTTTTCCTGCTGAGCCTGCATTTCCAGGGATGGACACGAAGCAGGATGGTGAGTTGGATCCAAAGCTGGCACCAGCTCAGCCCTGGTGAGACAAATGTGCTCTGTGGCTGTCCAGGTAAAGCACAGCCCCACTCCCACTCCTCGAAGTGGGAATTGGGTTTTGAAGTTTGCATCTCCCTGGGTTCCTACTGCCCAGATTCCTGCTGGTTTTTTAATTCCTGTGGTTTTGGGGGCAAAAGTCTCCAAAGGAGGATTTGTCCATTTTAATGGGGATGATGGACAGGTGAGGCCCAAGGGGAGAGCAAAGTGGTTATTGCACAGATAATTACTCTAGATAATTTATAGATGATAGGTGATTTATTAGAGATAAATCCAGTCCTTTCACCTCTGGAATTCCTGTTTAACAGCAGCACTTACATTTCCTGACTCATTCCCTCTTGTGTTCCCACCCTGTACAAAAATGTCCCGGGCTGTTCCCATCTCTTCCCAACCCCTTCCTGACAAATCCTGCTGTGCCAGCCCTGCTCATGCCGAGGGGAGGAAATTCCTGATCCCTGCCAGGACCCTCCAGCACCTCGATCCTGCTGTTTTCCACCCAAGTGAGCCTTGTCTGTGGGAAAATGGGGCAAAAAGCAGCTTGGGAGTGGCAGGGCACAGCGCATCCCTGGATCCAGCCCTCCTAGGAGGGATTTTCCACTTGAGCTCCGGCACAGCCCTTCCCCTCAGCACACCACGGCTGGATTTATCCCTGCCCTTCCCAAACTCCTGCTTTTCCAGCGCATGTGCTGTTCTCGTGGTGCAGAGTCACCCACCCTCCTGCAGCCGGGCTGGGGACGCTGCTCCAGGACTGCAGCGCTGAAATCCAGGCTGGGATCCGTAGGGAAAAATCTCCCTGCATTGAACAAGCTGTTTCCAACAGACTTTTTCCATCAGTGGGGTTGCTCAGCAATATTTTTATTTCCTTTTTTTTTTTTTTATTGCTGCGAGGCTAAAACGCGTCTGTGAAGCGCTGCCAAACAAAGAAATGAGGGCAGGGAGGCACCCGCGATTTATTTTGGCTGGCGGAGCCGTGTGCTGGGAATGGGAGGAGACGGAGGAGAGGGGGGAGGAGGAGGAGGAGGAGGAGGGTGAGTCAGCAAAGAGCTGCTTCCATCGGGCTGCTGCAAGCGGAGGTTTCCCTCTAGAGGAATCCGCCGTCCTCCGCTCCTGCCTTCCCTGAGCTCTTCCAGCATCCTTCAGCAGGGAGAACAACATCCTTCAGCAGGGGGAATGGGAAAGAGGCTTTTTGGGGGAGAGCAGGTCTCCTGCCAGCGCCAGGCTGGTCGCCAAGGCAGGGCTGCTTATCCCGAGGAAGGAACGGTGACGGTGCAGTTTGAAATCCCACTGGAAAGTCACAGATTCTGGGGACATGGCCTCAAGCTGTGCCCAAGGGAGGTTGAGTTTGGATATTGGGAAAATGCCTTCTTGGAAAGGGGTGTCCAACCCTGGCACAGCTGCCCAGGGCAGGGGTGGAGTCCCCATCCCTGGAGGGATTTAAAGCCCTGTGGATGTGGCGCTTGGGGACACGGGGCAGTGGTGGCCCTGGCAGTGCTGGGAATGGTTGGACTTGGTGATCTCAGAGGGCTTTTCCAACCTAAACAATTCCATGATTCTTCTGCCTGGAGTTTGCAGCTGAGAGGGGTTTGTGCACCCCTGAACAAACCCTAGTGAGTCCCAGCAGGGGTTGGGAAGTGGAAACGAAATTTCCATAGCAGGATTTTGAGGAGGAAAACCAGAATCAGACAAACAAAGAAGGATTTCAGTTCTGTCTTTATATTTTTAGCCATAATGTCAGCAGGCTGGAGTGCCAGGACAACGGGGGAATGGCTTCCTGCTGCCAGAGGGCAGGGAGAGAGGAGAAATTGGGAAGGACTTGTTCCCTGTGAGGGTGGTGAGGCCCTGGCACAGGTTGCCCAGGGAAGCCGTGGCTGCCCCTGGATCCCTGGAAGTGTCCCAGGCCAGGTTGGACGGGACTTGGAGCAACTTGGGATAGTGGAAGAGGTCCCTGCCCATGGCAGGAGGTGGAATGGGATGAGCTTTAAGGTCCCTTCCCACCCAAACTGTTCTGGGATGATGGGGAAGGAAGACAGGATCATCTTGGGTGGGTTTGGGGAGGCCTTGCAGCTGCTCCTGCCCCAGTGCAGGGGGGGATTGGTGCAATTTGGGATGCCCGGGCAAGGGGCACCTCTGGCATCAGCCACCCCCTGAGGAGGGAACTTCACCCACTCAGCTTCTGGCAGCTGGGAAGGTCGTCAGCAGCCCGTGCTCGTTAGGAGCCTGCAGCTGATTAATGCTCTGCAGCCATTTAGTGCTGGAGCCCAGCAGAGCTGGATGGGGCCTGGGATGCTCTTACTCAGCACTGAAGGAGGCTTAGGCAGAGCCGCAAGTGAGGGATCTTCATCTACACCAAAACGTGGAAGCAGTGCCAGCAAGGGGCAGGGCGAGCAGAGGTGGGGCAGGGGCCTGTGCCACTTGTAGCCATCCCAAGATTGTGGTGGTCCAGTTTGGACCTTGCCACCTTCCCCTTCCAGCTGGGATGGAAAATTCACCGTGTTCTACCCTGTTAAAATCCATTTGTGGATGTTGTGAGCTCACCCAGCTGGACCTTGGCTCATGAGCAGCTCTTCTGGGGAGCTGAAATTCAAGGGTGATTGGGGAAAAAGGTCCAACCACCTGCTGATCTCCAGGTTGGGAATGCCTGGAGAGGTTTTCTTCCAAGCAGAGAACGGCTGCGATCCCTCTGGAGTGGTTTGTTCCTAAAGGTCCATTAGCTTCTCCCAGAACTCCTGGAGATTTTCTGTGCTCCCCCGGAGCTCAAAACCTCTGTGAAGAGCTGGGCTGCTCGGAGTTGGCACCTCAGGGGGTGCATTCCTGGCTGCCCGCGGTGGCTTTTGCTCCCTGGTCCAAGCAGGAGAGGACACGGAGCAGGGCCGGGCTGCGCGGGGACCGGGCTGGGCATGGCCACCACTGCTGCTTCGTGACAGCAGGAGAGGGCACCCACGAGCTGTCTGTGCCCCAAAGCGAGTGCAGGTTGGAGTGAAGATGAAGGGTTGGAGGCTTCTCTTTGTCCCTGAGTTGCTAATTGTGCTCACTGGGGTCTGGGCAGTGTCCCACAGGTGCTGGAGCGGAGCCGGTCGTGCTTGGTCACTCCCCGGGAGTGTTCCCTGCTTCCAAACCAGGATGGGGAACTTGGGTGGCATCCATGGCTTAAACAGGCACCTGTCCAAGGCTCTGCTCAGAGGATGATGCAGGAAGGGGCTGTGGAGCTGCCAGGAGTGGGGAGCAGGGTCCCCGTGGTGAGTCCATCACTCATGGTCCGAGGTGCTGCCGGCCTGGTGCCCTCCCTGCTTTGGGACTGCACCGTCACCAGCGTCAGGTTTTGCCTCAAGATGGCATTTTTGTGCTTTAAAATGTGTCTGAGGCATTTTGTGTATCCATAAGAGTGTGAAAAGAGTTGTCCAAGCAGCTTTGTGATCTTCCAGTGCTGCCTGCGATTCCTCCCGGCTCGGGAGGGAAATGCCATGGAGCAAGCCCAGGCTGGACATAGCCTGTGCACATCGGCAAAGCAATTAATTTATTCCTTCCTCGTTAAACTCTGATGTGCCGGTGTTGGCTGATCCACGCCCGTACTTCTCCCAAACCCAGAGGGGAGCTCTCCGGGCTGGATGGTCGTGGCTGAGGCAGGAGGCAGCAATCCCACTGGATCTGTCACGGGGCAGGGCTGAGTGTCCCTGTCCTGGGGATGGGATTGCCCCTTCCAAGGGTGAGTCAAGGGGATGGGGGCCCGGAGGAGGGAGCGTGGCAGTTGGAGCACAGGCTGGGCACGGGGCGTCCCCACCACACCCTTTGTGGTGTGAAACCCACTGAGCCTGGGGAGCCTCCTCCGGGGTGGTGATCCCACTTTGCTGGAGTTGTTCCCAAAGGAAGATCAATGAATGCCAGAGAAAGGTCAGTGCAGTCCCCCTTGATAATGCAGCATGGAGCTGTCAGCCTCACGTGGGGTAAGGTGCAGGGGACTGACAGTCTCAATTCCAGATGTGCTGAATCCCTTCCACCTTGGGATGTCCTGTGGGGTTTCAGGCATCTCGGGATCTCAGGCCAGCAGTGATGTGACAAAGGCCATGTGGGAGGCTGGGCAGAGTCCAGAGCAGAGACAGGGCCGTGTCTGGCCACGTGCTCCTTCCTGCTCAGCTCTTGTTCCTCAGCCTCCCTCAGCCCTGCTCCCGTCCCTGCTGTGCAAGCAGGAGCTCCGTGTGTGCTCCCATCCTGCTAGTGCTGGCAAACAAGTGAGGAGGCACTGGGGTAAACTGGGAGAGCCTGTACTGGCTCCAGTGACTCTGATCCGAGAGCCCAGCGGGCTCCTCCCGCACCACCTGCCCTGGGTACCACCAGCACCGGGACAAAACCATGGAGCCCTTGGGCTGCAGGAGGTGGGAGAAACCTCTCTGCTCCCGAGCTTGCCAAGGCGGAGAGGGGAACGTGGAGGACTGTCCCAGGAGAAGGGCTGCCCTTTCCTTTGTGTCGTGCATGCCCTTTCCACGCCTTGACTCCATAATCATTGCTCTGCCTAACAAGAGCCAGGAATGTGTTTGGTCATTGCCTTGCTTGGAGCGAAGCGTTTGTGGTGTGTGTGGTGTGTGCTTACAGCTCTGTCACAGCATTAACCAGGAGGACTGTTTTGTCTTCCCTCCACAGCCTGGAAGTGTCTCCTCAGGTAGAAACCAGCTCAGATGCTCCTTCTCATTTTCCTCCCCGCTCCCCTGGCCCGTGTCCCGCTGCCCATCCCGCTAGCATGCCGAGCGCTAACCTCCCTCCCGCTCCTGGAGACAGCCAGGCCGGATGCTTGTCCCCCACCAACCCATTCCTCAACTCCCTGCAGAGCAATCCCTTCTTTGAGGACCTCCTCGCTGACCAGGTACTAAATTCTCCTTCACCTACTCACTTTCTCTCTAGTGTCCCGCCGGGGCCGCATGCTTCAACAGAGGTCGCTGGGAGCTTTTGTTCCTCTGAGGATTGCAGTCCCTCTGCCTCCCTAAGGCCGACAGAGCCAGAGAGGGAGTCTCCAGCCCAAAGCGTGGGTGTCCCCGTGCCAGAAACCACTCCCCCAGCACAAGGAGAGCCTCCTCCTGCGGACACCAACCCCGCCGCCCCCCCGCCGCTCTCGGAGTGGGACGATACCTTCGATGCCTTTGCCACCAGCAGGCTCAAACCAGAGCGGAAAAAGGAGAACTTCTTTGCCTCGGTGGCAGCAGAGGGCATGGCTTTCATCGACGACCCCGACACAGCCAGCCCGACAGAGAGGGCAGCTGAGCCCCCCTGCCAGAAGGGCACAAAAGTGTTTGAAAAGGCCGAGTCACAGATCAGCACTGAAATACCTGCAGCCCTCCGGTCTTGGACAAACTTCTCCAGTTTAGACGTGGGGGCCAACCTGGTGAGCACCACCCAGGAAGCCACGGTGATAGAGGATGTGCTGAGCCCCGTGTCTGCAGGGTCCGGGGGCAGGAGGAGGAAAAGCAGCACGCCCATGGTCTGGACAGCCGCGTTTGCCTCAGGAAACCCCGGGGAAAAAGAGGCTTCAACAGCACTGAGTGCTGGCAATGGCGCTAGGGAGGAAGGGGACAGTGGCGAGGGGGAATCCTCCAGTGCAGGGACAAACGGATGGATGACCATAGCCACGGAGACCGCTGCCGACCCCTCCGACAGCACCCGGAGCCTGGCCGAGGAGCACGCGGCTCCCGAGGGCGCGTTCGGCCCGCGGCCGCCCTTCCTGGGCGAAGCCCAGAGCTCCTCCCGTGCGCTGCCCAGGAGCTCCTTCAGCCCCGAGCTGGCCCCCGCAGCCGTGCCCAGCAGCACCGTGGTGGCCGTGCCCCCGCGGGTGCTCGGGGACGTGGCAGCCCGACGGTTCCCCGAGCCAGGGACGGAGCCCCGGGCGGGCCAGGAGGGCGCCTTCGACATCCGGGCCTCGGTGTTCCGGCTCCAGGCCAGCATGCGGCTCCAGGCCAGCGACAGCCTCCTGAAGCTCAGCTCCGACATCCGCGAGAGGCACGTGGTGCTCTCCCCGTGGCCAGGGCCCCCGGGGCGGGAGGAGCCGGTGGCCAGCCCGGCGGTGCCACCCCCCAAGCCCCCCAGGTGGTTCGCGGCTACCGGCGCTGGTGGGGACGGCGAGGAGGGGGAGGCTGGTGGGCCCCGGCGAGGCAAAGAGGAGCCAGGGGAAGATACGGAGAGCCCAAGAGCAGACGTGGAAGTGCCGAGGAGCCGTGGGAGCAGCGAGCCCTCCATCCCAGCACCTCCCATCCGGCCCGCTCTGGGAGTGGACACTGCCGAAGCCGGGAGCGTGTTCCCGGTCTCCGAGGGTGCCGGAGCTGCCGCTGTGGACTCGGCAGCTGATGGGGAGGCGGGAGCCAGCGAGCTGGGGAAAGGGGACACCTCCATGGGGGAACACCCGTCGGAGATGAATGAGACGGACGCGGCCGAGCAGTTTGAGACTTGCACATCCAAGCTCTCCCTGGATGGATTAGACCAGTCGGGTGCGGAGGAGAGCTGGAGCCAGCCCCGCTTATCCCCTCTGGCAGGGGCCGCTGACAGTGCCAAGTGGGAGACAGCCTCCAAACAGGAGCCATTCCCTGAGGAGCTCAGTATTTCAGGACTAGACCCACCTTCCAAGCTAGACCTGGGCCAGTCAGAAATGTTCTGGACGGCTCTGGAAGAGCCAGAGGCAGCTGATCATCCAAACCCACAAGCCCAAAGGTCAGAGCGTGGGGAGAGCCCATCCCAGCCGGAGCCGGTGTGGGACGGTGGTGAGGGACAAGCAGGAGAGCAGCCCGAGCCCTGTTCCCCTCCTGAGGAGGCAGAGCAGGGCAGGCCCCCAGCCAGCAAGCCCGAGGGGCCGTGGCACTCGGCAGGGAGCAGGATAGACTTCAAGAAAGCCGATTTCTGGAAGCCAGATAGGGCAGAGGAGAGGCACACGCAGGAAGCTTCAGCCCTGAGAAATCCCTTTGCTCTGGCACTCAGCCCGAACTCCCCGAGCAATCCCTTCGTGGAGAAGCCCCCAGCCCCCCTCCCTGTCCAAGCTGTGCTGCCCGAAAAGCTTGAGCAGGGAGACCTCAGCTTGTCCAGCCTGCAGGAGGAAGCCCTCGGGCAAGGCTTCCAGCCCACTAACGCTCCCGGCCGGCCTCCCTTCCTGCATGTCAGCCAGCCCCTGGCCTTCTCCACCCCTTTCCTTGTGGCTGCCACTAACCCCGAGCCGTTTGGCCCCCCGGTCCCCGCCCCGGTGCCCGCGGGGGTCCCCGCCAGCCGCCGCGCCGCCGCCCAGCCCTGCCCGTGGCCACAGCCCGGGGACACGCGAGCTTCAGCGCTCCTGGTTTTGCCCAGGGAGACACAGCCGGCTGAGAAGCCCTTTTGCCAGCAGACGACCAGGTGAGCACTGCGGGGAAGGCGCAGGGTGTGTGTGTGGGACAGGTGAGCCCTGTCTCCCTTCTGCTCTTATCAGGGGGTGATAAGAGGACCCGGCAGCTCACGGCTGGGCTCGCTCCGAGGAGGCCGCCCCAGGTCCTCCTCCCTCACCTTCCCGTGGTCCCAGAGAGCCCAGCCTGAACTGCTGGAAGCCTCGGCTCTCTGGGATCCCGGCGGGGAATGGCCACTGGTGTCCTGTGTTTTCCCTGAGCAGGGCAGACGGTTCGATGCACCCACGAGCTGCCCCAGCTGAAAGTTCACCCACGGCAGAACTGCACCCACACTTCACTCAGTGCTACTTTTGGCTCCATCATCTTGCCCGTGCTTGCAGAGTAAATGCCTGTTCCATGTCTGCCAGGAGAGCCTCCAGCTGTTCATGCTCTCCTGAGCTCCCCCATGGCATGTGCACAGCTGCTGCCCCTTCCCTTCCCATCCATTCAGCTTTGGTTGCTTTCCTTTGAAGTGCCCGCCGGGTGCTAAAAACCTTCTTCTCTCCACAGCCAAAAAAAGGGAGTTTTTTTCAGCAGGGCAAAATGCCCTTCTCCCGTCCCTCCTCCTGAGATGCCCACTGGTGATGAAGCAAGAGGGATTTAGCCTTGAGGATAGTGGGAATGGGAAGGGTGGAAAGAAGGGGCTGTTCCTCCTCCCAGGTCAGTCGTGGTCTGTGGAAATGCCATGAAGCAAAGCTGCTGAGTTCAGGGCATGGGGTCTTGCTCTGTGCCCTTCAGTTCGTGCGGTTTTCCTGGTGCTCCTTCCCCTGCTGTGCCTGGGCAGGAGAAGTCCTGGGCTCCGTCTGCCCAAGGATCAAACTTTTCCAGTGATTTACCATCCTCTAGCAGGGATTGATTTGATCAGCCTCACTGATCATGAGGCAAATGGAGCTTCATGGGATCACTGAAATGGTAAAATCCCACCTGGCCCAAGAACAACACTGGGGAGGGAAAGGACAGGAGGATGGAGCCAGCAGAGCTGGCAAAGGGATCCCTCCTTGGCTCCGGTGTGAGGTGCAGAATGATCTCGGGAGCAAAGACCAGCATCTGACTGCCTCTGTCAGATGATATTTTTTCTTCTTCTTTAGGCCAGATCTTCAAACCATTTTTAATTGGATTATTCATCCTCCAGCTGATAACCTCGTTCAAAATTTGCAGAGGTGGTGCATGGAAACCTCCTGAATTTTATGTTTCATGGAAAGAGAAGTGTCCTGCAATCCCGAAGGGAGAACTGAGGCAGGGGGGAAGCACAGGACCCTCTGTGTCGGTAGTACCTGCTCATGGCCATCCTCAGGCCTGGCTGTGCATCCGTCCAGGCCTGGCTCTTGGGATGGGAATGGGCTCGGATCCAAGAGCTGCTCCTCATACCAGTGCTGGCTCCTGTCGTGATGCACGGCCAGGAGGCCCTGGAACCATCTCTGCTCTGGTTCCGTCACCACGTTTTGGATGTTTGCTGTGACTGAAGAACCTCTGAAGGGTTCCTGAGGCCTCTGAGGGTCTGAGCTACTTTACAGGATTGAGGAGATGTGATAACTGTCATAGGGTGAGGGAGGAAAGCTGGAAGGGGCCTTCTCCCCAGCCCCATGGCGATGCTTCCCTTTCCAGGATCATCTCTGTTAGGATGGTCAGTGACACGTAGATGAAGGGAAAATGGTAGAAAAAAGGTGGAAGGAAAAAGGAGGAGTGTCAGACTTTGAGCAGGGATCAAGTCCTGGCTGGGACAGAAGTGTCTGCAGGCGCAGGAGGAGCTGGTACCTGCTGTGGGATGGGGAGAGTCCCATGTGAGGGGTTCAGTGCCTCCTCGGGAGAGCTGGAAAGCGGGAGAGGTTCCCATGGCCCCTCCCCAAGTGGCCAGAGGGCTCTTGGGTCATCTTGTGTGGCTGCTGGGACAAGAGAGGTGCTCGGAGCATCAGCTGCAGCCCTCAGGTGTGCACAGGGTCCTTCTCTGCTCTTGGGGCCGGGGGGGATGGTGCCTCCCCTGTGGAAGGTGTCACATCCCTGGGACAGGAGGGACATCGAGGACAGCCTGTGGCCGTGCCTGGGGAGCCCAGCATTGTGCAGCCCCCTCAGGACTCAGTGTGGGGCTGTCCCAGCACTGGCAGGGGACAGGACTGGGGGCGTCAAGGTACCCAGGGGGTGGCACAGGCTGCTTTGGGCCTTCCCCGTGTCAGGGGTGCAGCAGAACCACTCTGTTCTGAAAATGAGGCTTTGGTTAAATCACCTGCCAGGCTTGGTGGTCCTCGTGGAGCCCTTGGAACCCAGGGAGTGGCTTGGCACACCCATGGATAGACCTGGGAGATCTGATCCCGAGCTCAGGCATTCCCATTCCTCCTACAGACCCTTTCTCCGTGGAGATTTGGCCCTTGGGTGCTGTGTGGTGCTCCAGGCGCAGCAGCTTATCCACAAGAGACTGATTCCCTTGGGCTTGTCCTCTCTTGTCTTGGCCTCTGAGAGAAGCATTTTAATGGGATGGCAAAGACTTCATGTGGGAGTGCTGTAGGAAAATCCACCCAGTTTTTCCCTGTGCTCAGCAGTGACCTTGGGAGCATCAGTGAAAGCGGGGCCAGGGCTGGGCCGGGGTCACCCTGGGATGTTTCACTTGACCTTAAGCTCCATCACAGGCTCAGATCCACTCGGGATGCAGTGCTGCGTGAGGAGCCTGTGATTAATTCCGTACTCAAGTCCACATTCGTCAACCAGGAGGTGGAAACAGGCCCAGCTTCTTGGCAGATCCCTTAGGGCCTGAGGCCTGGCTGTGAGGTGTGAAACAGCCCCTGCTCCCCTGGAAGGACCTGGTGCCACTGTCCCAGGACAGACACAGGTGGAGGAATGTCTCCAGCTCCTGGATCCTCTCGGAGGGACAGATGGAGGAGGCAGAGCCCTGCTTTGCTCAGCCAAGCCCTGCACACACCACCCTCAGCGGGACGGAGTGGGATAATGATTTATTTTTAAAACGACTTTTCCCAGCTCTGCAGAAGTGCCAGTGTTCCCACTGGCCGTGGGGCTGGGTGGGAAATATCCCCCTGCTTCCACAACACAGCCAAGCTGTTCCACTGGCTTCCCAAGGCAGGCTGGTCCCGGGGAGGTTCCCAGCCACGCTGTGGCTGTGGGGATGGAGGTGACAGTGACGTGGGGCTGCTGGCTCAGGCCTGGCTGTGCTGAGGAGTCCTGGTGGCTCCCTCAGCCCTGTCCTCACCCCTGTCCCGTGGTGTCCTGGTGTTCGTAGCTCCTGGTGCAGGGTTTGGTCCCCAGTGGGGAGTGCTGGAGCCTCGTGTGAGAACAGCAGCTCCTCCAACCCCTGGCCCTGTCAGGGGACTCCACCTCAGCTCTGTGGGATCCTCTCCATCCTTCCAGTCTGCCCAGGAGTCCTGGGCTCTGTCCGTGTGCTTGGACAGCTCTGACAAGGGGTGAGAGAGTCACAGAATATCCTGGATGGAAGGGACCCGCAGGGATCATGGATCCAGCCCCTGGCCCAGCACAGACACCCCAGCAATCCCACCCCGTGCATCCCTGGGAGCGTTGTCCAAAGGCTCCTGGGGCCATTCTCTGGGGAGCCTGTTCAGTGCCCCACCACCGTCTGGATGAGGAACCTTTTCCTGACATCCCAGCTAACCCTCCCTGACACGGCTCCCGCCATTCCCTGGCTCCTGTCCCTGCTCGCCAGAGGGAAGAGGTCAGTGCCAGCCGCTCCACTGCCCCTCGGGAGGGGCTGATCCTTTGCCTTGTTTGGGTCAGGGCTTACCTCTCCTAGCCATGGATGGCAGGAGGCATCGTCGTGGTTGGAGAGGACTTGCAGCCTGCCTGGCATGTCCTGATCCCGTCACCACGCACAGGCACGAGGACACAGCTCCTGGGGCTGTCACCTTGCCAGGGTGGCTGCTGCACCCGTGGGAGCAGAGGCTGTGCAGAGCTCCCGGGTGGGTGTTGGGATGTTTCCATCCCGGTGGATGGGTGTTGGGATGTTTCCGTCCTGGTGGATGGGTGTTGGGATGTTTCCATCCCAAGGATGGTGCACAGCTGTGCCTGCTCCTTGCAGGGAGGTAGCACCAGGTCACTTCTCTTTCCATCACTTTCAGAAGCAAATGGACTTTGTTCAAGCTCAGAAAGAACCTTGTGGGTGAAGAGGCAAAAATAAATAAAAATGAGTCCCCCTTAACTGAGTCCTCACCCCCCTTTTGGCCTAGTAGAGGGGGACAAATTCTGTGGTGGCTTCCAGGCAGTGACATTCAACTCTTGGGCTGGAGCATCAGTGGTGACCCCAGACTCGGATCTGGGGAATCCTGGGCACCAGAAAGCTGCTCTGGGCAGTGGGTGCAGCAGCCTCTGATCACACTGGAGTTGGGTTTGACCTTCCCAGCTGCTCCAGGGCCTGCAGCCAAGAGTTCTACCCCACAACATCCCCAGTGTGGACTGGGCAGCGGAGGTGTGGGCGTGGGGCTTGTTCAGTATCTCAGCCAAACACCTCCTGGGGCTCCTTATCTCCTGTCTGGGTGGGAACAGCTCCGTGGGCTGTGCCCTGCCCTGCTGGCTCCCCTCAGAGCAGGAGAGCTCTGGGCAGCCCAGGCTCCAGGGTTCAGCTGGGCCTCGGTTTGCTGGGTGGGCACCACCCCTGTGACACCCACAGGGAGAGGCAGCAGCGGGGGTGTTAATGGTCCCACCTCCTGTCCTCTTCAGCCCCCACCCCGTGAAGCCCCTCAGTGCTGTGCAGGAGGGCTCCAGTGAGAGGAAGCAGCAGCACAGGTCCAGCCTGACCTCGGCGCTCAGCAATGGCCTGGAGAGGCTGAAGACAGTGACCACCAGCAGTGTCCAGCCCCTGGCCCCGGCCTCCCACCCGGACAAAATGGACTCGAAGTTAAAGGTAGGACCCTGCCCCGAGGTGAGGCTGAGCTAAACCTGCTCCAGGTGGTGACAGAGGGGCAGGAAATTGGTGTGGGAGGGCAGAGTGGGGTCCTGCCAGGGGGGTGTGTGGGTCCAGGATCCTGGTTGCTCAGCCTCCCTTCTTCCATGACTTCCACGGTCTCTGCACTGTCTCACCCCATTGTTCTTCTCCCATTGCTCGCTTTGGTTTGGGGGTTTTGTGTGCAGTGTGTGAGGGAATCCCTGGTTATGGAATCATGGAGTGGGTTGGGTTGGAATGGACCTTAAAGCTCATGTTGTTTCAACCCCCTGCCGTGGGCAGGGACATCTTCCACTATCCCAGGCTGCTCCAAGCCCTGTCCAGCCTGGTGTCCACAAGACCTGGAGGGTGGGGGGTGTGGTAGCTGCCTGATGGATGCTCTGAAGGGTTCTCAGTCCTGGCAGAGGAAGGCTCTTCCTGGAGCTTTGCTCACCTGGATGCCTTCCAAACTCTGCCACGTTGAGGCAAGCAAAGCTCCTGTGTGACGTCTGAGGACACGGAGTTCTGAGGGTGACGTCTCCATCCCTTCGGCCCCTGTCGCTCCGTTTGCCTCCCCAGCTCAACCTGGAGAATGCTGCTGTGGGGTTCAGGTGCCAGAGAGCCCTGTGGGGGCCGCAGGGGGCCCAGCTGCTGGTTTTAGGGCACGCGAGGTCCGCGTGGGCCCCGCTCCGCGGTGCTGCTCCGGCCTTGCCAGGTTTGGAAAGGCAGAGGTAGCAAGCGGGATTGCTCTGGTTGGGGCTGCATCCTGCAGGCACTGACGGGAGCAGAGGGTTAATTGCCCCCGCTGACTGTTCCCCGTGGTTCCCACCACAGGATCCCACCCTGCTGGACCAGTCAGCCAGGTATTACCACCTGACCCACGACGAGCTCATCCAGCTGCTGCTGCAGAAGGAGGTGGAGCTGAGCAAGAAGGAGGAGCACATCCACGAACTGGAGAACTACATTGACCAGCTGCTGCTCCGCATCATGGAGCAGTCTCCCACGCTCCTCCAGATCCCGCTGGGGGGGGGCAAGGCCAAGTAACCCCTGCCCAGGGAGCAGCAGCACCCACCAGAGCACTGCTCCAGCAACCACGCTGCAAACACCCTGCGCCCCCCTCCCGTCCCCAGACGGCTCCAGTGGCTTCTGATCCCAGAGTTTAGCGGGACAGGTTATCTGCTCCTTCCCAGCCCAAGCTTATCCCAGCTCCAGGGAACTATAGGGTGGGCTGTCAGCACCCTATGGGGAGGAGCAGAGCCCTGCACACGAGGCCGATGCCCCCTTAGGTCCCTGTGGCTGTGACCAAGTGCCAGCCTCCCTGGCACTCCTCCTGCCAGAGCTTTAAGTGACCCTGGACATCTGAGAGCTGGAAACCATCTCCCTGTGACTTCATCCTGCTGCTCCTCTGCCCACACTCTCCCTCTTCTCTCCTTTGGGGTGGTGTCCCCTGATGTTGGACTGGTCGATGACCAAACCCAGTGAAGCTCCAGCAGCCCCTTCGTGACCAGAGCCCCTTGGGTGCCGCCTCCCCTCCTGCCCCAGGCACCCCGAAAATGAAGGGTGAAGATGCAGCTGCAGCTTGTGCCACCTCCTGACCACAGGGGGATGCCCCACAAAGGGACAGCGCTGGATTTGGAGGCCGTGAGGGCCCGGAGTGGTGTCAGAGCCCACCCGGGCTGTGCTGCCTCCTCACAGCTGGACTGGGAACATGGGAAAGGGCCGGGAAGTGTCGTGCCCCAGGAGAGCTGCAGGACATCCCAGCCACCCAGCACTCGGTGTGCCCCGGAGGGACCGTGGTGTGCAGAATCCACAGCTGAATTTTCCACTCAGTATTCCCCGGGAATGGCTTCGCACGGCTGCCCCACCCTGGCTCTGCCTCGTCTTTCCCAAGGCTACAGGAAAATGCCCCTGGAATGAAGCTCAGGGGATGTCTGACCCCTCTGCAGGACACCTGTGGGGCCAGGCACCCCTGAAGACTCCCTGGCACAGCCCGCAAATCCTGAACCCTGCAGAGCCCTTCCAGCCAGTGCCAGTGCCAGTGCCCAGCCCGCTCCCACGGGATCACATCCATAGGCTGCCATCAGCTCTCCAGGGCTTGGGCCCAGCTCTCCCAGGAGCCCAGCGCTCCCAGCTGCTGACCATGAGTGACCACCCAAAGGGCTCCCTTTTCCGTGCTTTAACCATGGATTTGCAGGCACTCTGGAAGGGGATAGAAAGGATGTTGCTCCTCTCTCGTGCTGCCAGGATTTTGGCAGGAGAAGGTGCCCGGGCTGGCAGGGGGGCAGTTGGTGTGGGACTCCAGCATGTAAGGTGTCTTCTCCCTCTTCTCCATCTCCCAGAGTTACTGGATTCTTTTCAAACCTCCCTGCTCTTCTCTTTCCTTGCTTCAATACCCCCCATGACTTGGAGAAATCGTGCCTTTTGCCATGGGACCGCAGCAGTTTCCCACCCTAAAAAGGCTCTGACATCCGATTCTCAGTCCCACACAACCTGTCTGCGGCAGGTTTCTCTTCTGTCTTCCTGCTCATCCCAAAGAGTGAGTTCACTCCTACACACACACGGCAGAGCCTCCCCTCCACACGTGCAGGTGCCAGGAATTGAGCACAGCAGCTCCTGGGATGTGGGAGGCAGAGGGAGCAGGAGCTGACATGGCAGGGGAGAGCAGGCCCAGCATTCCAAGACAAAATGCAGCTGGATACAGACAGGACTGGGTCAGGAGAAAGGGAGCTTTGGGCCTCTTGCCCGTGGCCCTGTCCGAGGAGGAGGATTTGTTACCTGGACCTCCCACTCCTACCTGCCTTTGCCCCTCGTAGGAAATACCTGAGGGCTCGCACTTCTCCACCTCTCCTCCTGGATTTATGTTCCTCCTCCCTCGCTGTGTCTGGGGTGGGATGGGAGCATCCAAGGGAAGGTGTTTCTCCCTTTTGGAAAGCCCCAGGAGCCTCTCTCTGCCTGCAGGGTCAGATCCCATGGCCTGAGAGCCAGAGTCCCTCCCTGGGTGCCCCCCTCTCCCCCTGAGCTGAAGGCAGCCGGGGGGAGCTGTGGCAGTGGGAATGCAGCCAGCACTGGGAAAGCAGCCCGGGAATGAGGGCTGGGAGAAGGGGCAGGAGTTCCTCGGGTGGGCATTATCGAGGGGGAGGCTTAGAGCCAGAACCTCCCACGGGAGCCAGGGCCCCTCGCTGGCTCTGCACTCCCCACGAACTCGTGCTCCTTGGCCCTGTGCCCCAGCCGGGGTGGGCGCTGCGGGCGCTCCCCACACCAGTGCCAGTGTTCATGAGGGTCCCACGGCACCCTTCCCACCTCTGCCTCCCCTGCCGGGGTGTCTCACCGCCTCCCTCACGCGCTCTGCCTTAGGCAGCTCTGCCTTTCTTTGCTCCAAAGCCGGAATGTTT
This sequence comes from Atrichornis clamosus, assembly GCA_013400975.1. NCBI lineage: Eukaryota > Metazoa > Chordata > Aves > Passeriformes > Menuridae > Atrichornis > Atrichornis clamosus. Next base: position 37,354 of record WBMZ01012682.1, read on the forward strand.
TGCACTTGAATGTACAAAGTGGCTCTCCGAGCTCAGCAGGCTGTGCCAGGTGTGCAGCCTTTCCAGCAATAGCTGTTCCCTCATCCCCTGCCTTTCCAGCAATAGGTGCTTCCACATCTCCTGCCTTTCCAGCAATAGCTGTTCCCTCATCTCCCACCTTTCCAGCAATACCTGTTCTGTTCCCTCATTTCCTGCCTTTCCAGCAACAGGTGCTTCCTCATCTCCTGTTTCCAGCAATATCTGCTCCCTGATCTCCTGCCTTTTCAGCAATAGCCATTCCCTCATCTCCTGCCCTTCCAGCAATTCCTGCTCCTTCCCATCTCCTGTTTCCAGCAATACCTGCTTTCTGACCTGTCCTTCCAGCAGCTCCTGCTCCCTCATCTCCTGCCTTTCCAGCAATACTTGTTCTGTTCCCCCGTCTCCTGTTCCCAGCAGTTCCTGCTCCTTCCATCGCCTGTTCCCAGCAGTTCCTGCTCCTTCCATCGCCTGTTCCCAGCAGTTCCTGCTGCCTCTCATCTCCAAGGGCCCAGCACCGCGCAGGCACCTCGGCGCTGGAGGTGAGCTGGGGCTGCAGAGGACTCAAGCGGTGATGGATGTTCCGTGTCTGTCCCGGAGTGTTCAGAAGTCCAGAGGTACCTCCTTGTGTTTGGGAAAAGGTGTCTTAAAGATGCTCCTGTGTCTGTTCTCTGTTTCCCCACCCCACTGTGAGAATTTGGGGTTCCCCCTCTCCCCCCGGTTTTTATTCTCTGCGTAAGAGCAGCAGCTCTGGGGTGGAGCCTGGGTCACTTTGCTGTTAACCCTCCACATTCCCAGAGGGAATGGTTCCGAGGACCTAAATGCTTTGTCCTAGAGGGAAGGGATGAGGAGAAGAACTGGGGGGAATGTTCTCAAGCTGCCCATGTTCCATCTGGGATTTATCTCCATGTTTAGTGACTGGATCTCCGTGTTTAGTGATTTATTTGGGAGCCCAGGGGCAGGAGCTGCATTCCTGCTCCGTGTTCCCGGCCACGCTCCGAGCTCTGCCCCTCCTTGCTGAGCCCAAGAGACCCAAAGGGCTTTCAGCTTTTCCCTGTTCCCTTTTAAACACAGCCATAACACTTCTTCTGTGGTTTTGCCTTTCTCTTGGACCTTGTTTTCCCCGCTCGAGCTGTTCCGCGAGGTTTCAGCAGGGCGCTGCCGCTCTGCTGTCGTTGCCAGCCCCCCACTGGGTTTTTTGTTTTCAAGAACTTTGGCCTTTGGATTTGTGTTCCCCTTGCCTGGTCCTTCCGGCCACGCCGTGGGCCAGAAGAACCGCCAAGGTTTATCCTTAAACTGGAACAAACCTGAAGGGATGTGGATTCCCCAGTGTGACGTAGACTCAGCCTTGTCTGGGAAGAAAACGCCGTGTTTGGTGTTAAAAACGTGGAAAAACATCCCAAAGTGGGAGAAGAGGCTGGGGGTTTTGGGAGTTGTTGGTTTCCCTGTTCCTCACATCCACAGGAAGTGGGTTCTGTGTGTCTCATGTTTTAATAGTTGCAACTAATGTTTATAAAGAGCTTGTTATTTACGTTTTAAGCACTTTAAAAAAAAAGAATAAAAGTTGTTCAAGCTGTTCCTAGATCCTTCTGATTCACTGACAACAGCGTCTGTGCTGATGGCACTTGGACACTGAGTGACATTTCTGTTTATTGCTGAAGGAGGATGAGGGTGTCCAACTCCTCCAGCAGCTTTTCCACCTTTCCCAGCAGTCCCCCGGCTCCGTGGGATGGGAATGGTGCGGGGTACCTGGAGTTCCTCCCCACATTCTGCTCCTGCCTCAGGTGGTCGGGGCACCAGAGGGCTCTGGGCTTCTCCCAGGTTTCCTGTGGGTGCCTTGGGTGGTGTTGTGTCCTGAGCATCCGCGGAGCTGGGCTGGGATTGGAGCGGGCAGGAGGCTGGAGCCAGGGGGGATTTGGGATCTGCTCCCAGGGAACAGGGACAGGATGGGAGGGAACGGCCTCAGCTGTGCCAGGGGAGGGGCAGGTGGGATGCTGGGAACATTCCCTCCTGGAAAGGGCTGTC
>WBMZ01012683.1:0-56979 GCA_013400975.1 Atrichornis clamosus
CCATCCCCATCCCCATCCCCAGCATATTAGAAATATAACACATGCTAATAGTATATTAGTGAGTCGTGGAGTACTGGAGGGGAAAGACAACATAATTATACCACTACAAAAAATCCTAGTCAGAGAGTCCTGACCTCCAGAGTTGTCCCAGGGAAGTGCCACCCTCTGGTCATCTTCCTTCAGGGTTTGGCTGCCCCTGTCAGAGGTTGGGCATGGTGCAACACAGTCCCTTGCTCCTTCTCATGCAGTTGCAGATACAGCCTTTGGTTTCTTCAGAGACCAGGTACAGTTCTCAAGGGAAAACCCACACTCCTCAGAGAGAGAGCAGGAAGAAATCATCAGTAGCCCCAAGTAGTGGGAGCAACTGTTTGCAAAAGGCAGTGAGAATCAAGCCCTGGGGTGACATGACTCTGCAAGAAATAAATGAGTGTGAAGTAAATGCTTTCAAAAGCACTCATCTCAGCTCTGCAGCAGAGAAAACAGGAACACACAGAAAGAATCAGTGACAAAAGATCCAAAGGAGGCAGTTGACTCACTGCAGGGGGAAAAAAAGTGTTTACAAAGATACAGAGCAGTAAATCATCAGAGTGTTCTGAAAATATTTCAAATATAATGTTCATTCCTACATATGTATGGAAGGCACAGTAAAAAGAGGAAAAAGATACAGCCCTTGCCTTTAAGGCCATTTGGATTCAAGCAGGTGTAGCATGTCATGTAAGAACAATAGCAAAACAACAAAGAGGGAAAGAGGCAGGACCACAGGAGGAGCTGGAGAACAAGGACCACAAAGTTTATATAATTGGCTTGGATTACTGGAAAAATCATCAGCTTGTTTATTGACTTGTTCTCTATCTCTTTACTTGCCTTAAACCGAAGTAGTTATTTCAGGCTGCTGAAGGGGACTATTTTGAGTGCAGTCTCATGAAGGTTGATTATGGGAAGGGGTTTGTAGGTGGCAAAGGAGTGAAAACAAAAGAAGAGATGAACATAAGGAACAGTAAATGCAGAAACAGAGGAGTTTCTTGTACAGATCCTAGTACTGCTTTCAGTAATAGCTGGTGCTCATATAGAGCTTTTCAAGCATAGATTTTGAAGAGTTTTACACTGAAGTCTGAATCATCTTATTCATATTAAAACAGAACAAATTACAGTTTCAAGGTCACTTAGTGAAAAAAAAATGCACTGAAGCCAGGCAGAGGATTCACAGCCCACGAATGCTAGTGCCGTGCTGCCCACAAGCCACGCTGCACCTCCATCAGCTTGGACTCTCGCCTGCAACCCAAAGGTGATGTATTAGAAATTAACTTATCAGCTGCTTTCTCCCTAAATTTTATGCTGAAATACCATGTCAGTCAATTTGTAGGGAGAACTGACCTTGGTGGGAACATGCACACAGGGCAGGGATTTACTGGGGGATTAAAGAGGGTTTCAGCTCTCTTCTCCTCCTTATGAGTACCCAATGTAAAATGGCACCCCAATATGTAACACAGATACAGCTAGACCGGAGACATATAAAGACAGGCATGTGTGTTCAGGACCACAGACAGGCGCCCCTCAAGGCCAGATACAGTCTGTTCAAATATTGGTTTGCAGTACACCCTATGCAGGCAGGTGATATCTGAAGTCCAGACATTTACCAGCATACTTGGATGTAAGGGAGGTCAGAAAATGCCACTCTCATGGATCCCCTGAAAAGTGCTCACTCAGTGTTATGGATGTGCCACCATATCAATACACATATGACCTTTTTTGGGCATTTGAAATGCATAAATTCTGCTGACTCCCAGAAAGTCTTTTGACCTAATACTGTTCATAGATCCACAGAATCACAGAGTGATAGAATATCTCAAGTTGGAAGGGACCTGTAACTGTTGTTTGGGTTATTCCAAGTGTTCTAATCACATATTAGTTTATACAGTGAGCAGATGTGGTGGTGCATTCCCCCTGCCCCCTCTCCCCTGGGCCACACTGTGACCTGAGAAATGCTCATTAGGCCTCTGCCTTGATGAACAGCACCTGGGCTAAGGTCCTCTTGAGCTTATCAGAAACACTGTCTGCTGCCACAAACTTATGCTAATGAGCTCCTGTTTATAATGAACAGCCTTGGAAACTTATTTTTCTTGCCTGACTAACAACCCTAGTGGAGTAATGCTTTTGTTATCAAACTCTCAAAGAAAGTTACCAACTGAATTGTGGCCAGGATGAAAAATTACTATGACTAAAGCCAACCCTCTCGTGATGCTACAAACAGTGGTCCTAAGTGAGAACATTTGAGCTTTCCTGGACCACACCAGGAGGTGACCAGCAATCTGCCTCTGAGTGGGACACCTCTCAGAGCCAGCAAATTCTCAAGTTTGCTCTGCTCAGAGGACCACTGCCAAACAAGGACGGTGGATCCTGGGCTGATATCCCTCACTCTTTGAGGCTTGACCCTGTGACCATTTAGAAGATACAAAGGCATCTGATGTGAGTACTTCACTGAATTCAAGGGGGATTATTCACAGGTATACCTTGAACACATTCTTTAGGTCTGTGTGCATGCAAGTGTGAATATGCCCTAGCACATGGACTATGAATGTTGCTCTCCTAGATTCTTAAGTACTTTAAATTTGTAAGTTAGACCTGTGAGTTACTGTTGTGCTATAGTTATTTTATATGAATCTTTTAAAATATTGTTTAACTCAAGCTATCAATTAAGTGCTTTAAACCTGTAGGCTTAAATTGTTGGTCAAGTCTGTGGCTCAGTTTAGCAAGGGGGTCTACTCTGAATCTTGTGACACAACAGGAAGGTCTTCCTTATTCCTTTTTATCCTTATCCTTTCCTATCCTTACCCTTGTCATCCTCACAACACCAGCCACCATGTAGGTAATTTTGGGGTTGATTTTGGTTTTAGATTAATTGATTTTAGATTTTAGCTTGCTTTTCTTCTGTTTGTTTAAATCATCTAGCGAACAGTAGAGTGATTCTTGCCAATGAACTTTGTCATGTTTTTGTTTTTTTATTAAACCTCCTTTTACAGATACCTTTGCCAGTGACTCTTTAAGCAACCTTAAAATACTCATTTGCAACAGCAGAGAAGTAGTTTAACTTCACAGAGTACACATTACCATTCTCTTTTTTTTCTTTTTATACAATTATCACAGGTTTATTTCAAGATATCTTTTCAAATGACAAAAAATCTGTGATGACAATACTTAATTGTCATCACAAGCACATGTTATTTATTTAACAGACCATTTAATATTACTGGTCTTTCATTTTCCGTTCCTTCCAACTACCACATGTATATTGTATTTAAAATATAACATTTTCAAAGATTAAATGATGTTTTTATGTGACTGTACCATGCACATTTATGGTAACAGTATTGCCTCAACTCATTGCTGTATGACAATGTAATTTCTGCTTGCCTGGTTCATTGCAAACCCCATTCAACAGCTGTGCTGCAGATGCAGTCACACATGCATGTGCAATTGCTTTGTCTCTGCACGGTCTGGATTTTCATACCTTAGAAACTGTTCCTGTTTGTTTTTTAGAGTGAAATTTTGCCTATATTACATCAACCAACTTAAAATTAGCCCGGCTTCATTCACATCAATAGATCTACAACTAGTAGCAAGCATTACTCAAGGTGCACTGCGTATACAAAAAAAAAAGAAGAATAAATTAATGGTGTAAAGGTCACAGTAACAATTTTAATGTTTATATCTTTTTTACTGCTGATGCTAATCTTATCATGGAGCAATTTAGAGGGGATCTTTTTATAAATATAAAATTTTAATGGCTTGAAAGATTTTGGATTACATTTGCTTTGACCTACTGAACTAGTGGTAGGAATTTTCTCTGCTGAGATAATTATCACTTGAAATTGTTTTGAGCAACTGTAGATCATCATCATCGTGTTTCATTGCTAATCAGAAGGCAAGTGTCTGCAGTGCCATATACCAGACATGAAATGCACAAACTGTAGTACATCTATTGCAGGCAGCAACAATTATTTTACTCTGTGCTTATCGAAAGGTAACTCTAATGTTTGGCTAATGAATTCCACCCCAGCTGTGCATGATCTTATAATTGCAAGGTTCAGGCTCCACATTAGCTAATCAGATGGTTTCTTAGCTCAGTTTTACAATGATTCAGACCTTAACTCACTGAAGTGTTTAACTAAAATCAGGTTCGCTCAGTGGCCAGTGGAACCATCTTCACTGGCTTAAATGGATGGCTGAATACATACAGGTTCTTCAAACACTTATATTTAGGCAGGCTCTGGCACTAGTTTGATGAACAAAGTTCATACTGTGGAACCAGTTGCTGTATTTGGAATTAACATATTGATTTCTGCTAGAAACATACAGTGTCAGCAGCATAAGACTGGATTTCAACACATCCAACACATAATCTAAAAGTAAAGATATTCAATGGATAAACTTCCTAGAGCTAGTAGACAGTAAACTATCCCTTATATACATATTTTCAATCAATAACAATTTTTTCTCTAAAATCTGTGGATTATCATATTCTTCTAGTGTCTTGTTTAATTGTTTTGCTTCCAGCAAAAGGTCTCTCTCTGCAAGAAAACACAGGAATGATGTGTATCCGTGCATCAGCCATTTAGCTGTTAGCAAACAGAGATAATGGCCATTGGAAATGTAAAAGCTAGACTACTTGGCTGCTCTGACAAATGAAATCCAGGAGTAATGAGTCACACTAGATGTGATCCTTTAAAAAGAAACATTGGCAAACTCTCAGATTTTAAAATAACTTTGCTGAGATCAAGTGGAGCTGTCTTCAGCCATGATGAAAAAGCTAAAAATGAGTATCTGACTGTGCAGATAATTCCAGCAGCCTGGCAGGATTCATTTGCAGAGCAGCCCAGCCTGATAAGATGCTCGTACTGATGCTAATGCGAGCTGGACGGCGCGGATCCGTGTTGCATAATCACTGCACACACTGCTCATTCATACACTGCTGTCTGCGGTTATCAGCCTGGAGGGATGATAATGTACATGCCTGTGAGCCAGCCTCTGCTCTGGGGGATTTTGTTTTGCTCTGCTTCGATCGGCAGACTGCAGAGTGCTCACTTTCCCAAGCAAGGAAGACCAAGCACATCTTCCCCTGCAATTTTAGCAAATTCAGTCAAAGGGAAGAGTGCCAGTACGTCATCCACCAGCAATGACTGAATGTATATCCTCTTTGGAATACACAGGTCTTGAGCTGGATTTGCAAGATGGATATTAACTCAAAAATCTCTTATGTAGTGCTTTGGCTTTTTATGTTAATATGTTCTTTGCATCCCTTAGTCAGAAGTAAAATGCAATATTTTCATTGAGCTTTGCCTGTTTTCCCTACTTGAATGTGAGCTAAACCCATCCAGTGCTCTGCAAATTTTAAAAAGAAACTTTTTTCTGATGCTTCTTGCTGAAGGAGAAGCTTTTTATCATTTTTCTGCAGCTCACAATGGCCCATCTCCAGTTTCTTATTCAGGTACATCTGAAAAAAAAAATTAATATCTCTCATCTGTCTGAAAAAATAGTGCATGTAGAAGTTCACTGCCTGCTTAACTTTCTGGTTCAGCAAGAAAATCTTGAAGAAATATAGTTCAGGCTATAGGAAAAAAGTCCACCTGTCAGCATATATCTTTTAGGCTTTGAAGAATCACACATTAATCAGTAGATGCAAGGCAATGAGCAGAAACAAACAAGGTGAAGAATCCCAGACATATTTCAGTTTTGTCTAAGTGGATTTCTTGCAGACTTCTCTTCAGGCAGACTTCTTTTGACTCTTAATTAAATGATCCTTGCTAGATGAAATCAAAGCTTGCATTTCACTGCTCTGCTTGGGCAGTGTACAGTGCAAACCACTGACACTGCTGACTGAAATAATTTTATTAGGCAGGAGAGAATTTTTAAAATGCTTAAATTAGAATTGCAAGTTTGTGTGTGTGCGTGTGTGTGTGAGTATCAGTAAAGACATTCTAGGCACACAGTAGTGCTGGCAGTGTTCTGTAGAATATGTAGAGTATTTTACAGATATGTCAGACTACAGAAATGGATTTGGGAAATACAGAAACGAATGATGTATAAAATGCAAAGCAGAAATGTCACTGATCACTGATATAACTATTATATTCAGAAGGAGGCAAAAATTCAGTTTGACTGTCAGGCAAGTTTGCAATACTTCCATTTTATCTAGGCTACTTGTGCTTTCCCAGCAGAAAATTCACATTAAATAACATTGAGCAGAGAAGAAGAGACTACACAATAGTGGAGTCTCTGTAAAGGTTTTATCACTGGGAGATTGGGTTGCCTGAGTTATTCATTGGTTGGTATATGGCAGATATTTCAAAGAGAGGTAGAAGAAGGTATAAGCAGCATTCTTATAATGACCTTGCATTGTTTCTTTATACGTATTTCCCTAGATTTTTTTTGTTATTATGAGATCAAATGAACTGATGACAAGGGAAGAAAGACTTCACAACCAGTGCATTAGCCTCTGGATGTTGTCTGTAAGGGATCTGATTCAACCCTACCAAAATCAATAGCATCCTCTCCTTTGACTGCATTCATCCTAATTTATAGAAAATATATATTTCATCCTAAAAAAAAGAAAATATAGATTTCATCCTAATTTATAGAAAATATTTTTCAAATGTAATGATTTTGGACATTACACAACTAGAAAGTAAAGCCAGGAATGACCCTGAGCACAGAGATAACAGCATGATCACCAGCTGTCAGATTGAACATTTTCATGGCAGATTGGGAATGGCAGATTGAGAATGAATGGGTGTTGTGTATCACTCTACTTGAGATGCTACCTCTTGTCCTCAGGAGAGAAGAAGGGAGACTCTCTGTAATGACAATTTTCTTCTCTATTGGGTCCTTGCCAGATATAGATAACTTTTGGTAATTGTTTGAAATGTTGGCATGAAAAAAATGTCCCTAGGGAACAGGAAACTGATGGCAGAGTGGAGGTGAAATGGCCAAAAGGGTAAATTTATCAAAAGTATATGCAGTTTTTCACATGTCTTTATAATTTACCAGGAAAGAAAATTGGATAACAGGATCGTGTGATACAACAGGAACACGTTGAAGGAGATAGTTCTTTTGTTTTGGTTGATAGTTTGTCAGAAATAATGATTCATCATTGTGTCTTAAGCACAGAAAAACTAAAAGTCAGATGTAGGACTATCTCAGACAAAGGAACACAAACATTGTCAAAAATGAAGACAAATTTGGAATTATATGAAATAAAACCAGAAAAAAATTGAAGGAGTCATGCAGTCATTTCTCCACTCTGAGACTGGATAAGTTATTCTTACACCATTCCTGATAGACATTTGTCCAAACTGCTTTTAGGAATCTTTCAGGGATTTGGAATGCTTTCCCAGATTCTCTGGTCCAGAACTTCATTATCCTTCTTCCTGGCAAAATTTTCCTTATGTTCAACCTGTATTTGCCTTGCCATAATTTAAGATAATTAGTTCTTATTCAACTGGCAGACAAAGTGAAGGGTTCCCTCCCCTCCTCATCCAAGCTTTCTTTTATTTAAATTTCCAGTCTTTGAAGCAAAAATATCTAACACCTTTGTTTTTCCCCAGATGTCTCCTCTTAATCTTCATCATTCTCACGGCTGTCTTTTGGTCTCTGTCCAGTGAATCTCCATCTTTCTTGTTCTCCATCTACCAAGCTGGCTACAAGACACATACTGAAGACATAACCTCATTTAGAAATCTTATAACACGAGAGACAATTAGTAAATGCACAAGTATCTGTGTCTCTCTTTTGCAGCCAATGGTAATTTCATTGGTGATTCATTTTAAACCTGAGTTCCTTTCTGCAGATCTGATGCATTACCCTCCAGCTTATGTGTGGTTTACGATTCCTGCAAAAAGGCAGAGCTTAGCATTTTTTTAGCTTATTGAATTACATTCTGTTTTTCCAGGCTATTTGTCCAATTTATCAACACTGTTGTAGTTCTAATCCTGTCTTGTCATACATATATTGCCCAGCTGGTGCTCGAACTTAATAAATGCATTCTCTATCCTGCCTTGAAAATCACAAATGGAAGCATTGTGTAACATTCAGGATAATTCTCGTAAACACCTACTCAAACCATGCTTCTGATTTGATCAGGAATTAGTGAAACCTACTCTTTTAACATATATCTCTCCAATTAGTAATGCACTCGTCTAACAATTTTTTTCATCAAGTCCATGTTTCCTATGCTTGCACATGAGAGTCCAGAGATGTACAGAAGTCAAGATACATTACATATACCAATTTTCTTCCTATCCAGAAGGTCTGTTATCCTGTTATGGTACAATCATTCTTTTAATTATCAAAGTTCATGTTTCATAGCCGAAAGTGTATGTGACTAAAATTAAGTTCTGGCATAACCTGTAAGAATGGCATTCCAGAAGAACAAGGTAACATGGAAAGCATCTCTGCTATCTAAGTCCACTATGCACTTCTCTGTAAACATACTTCCAGAATGTTTGCAAGCACTGGGTTATATGGTCTCATCAACAAACACACTTTCTGCTTCTCAAACTAGGGAATGTGCCTTCTCAGCACCTTTCAGGATGAAAAACTCTTAGAAAATCACACAATGGTCTGGAAGACTCCTGGAAGACCATCACCTAAATTAAGTGATGAATCAACTGCTAGTTTTAAAAAATACACCCCTGATACAGTGAGTTTTATAAAAGGTGCACTAGGTGCCCAAAATATGGGTATGAAGAATTCCCTGGAAAAATACTCTGAGTGCTAGCCTCAATATAGTTCAGTGTCCACAACAGTCAAGGTTTCTCTGAATGTTAGATACAGGACCATAAGGGAAGTGAAATATTCTTGCTCCCCAGCAATATATGAATTGAAACTTCATATAAACAGGCATGCTAAGGGAGTGAATTGTTGAATTGTATCCGTTTCCAAATGAATAGGCAACATTCAACAGCTGGTTGCAAGTTCACGGAAAGAAACTATAGGGGCAAGTAAAGAAAGGTGCTTTACAATTTTGGACTTCAGATGGCTGAAGCTCCAGATAGCTGAGACATTATGTCAGTTTTGAATTTCCATTCAAAGCTTCTCTAGACCTCTTGATAAATGGACAGAAATTCCAATGAGTAGATGTTTTGATAAATTTGCTTTTACATTTTTCCAACTTAGTAAAAACAACAGGAAGAACATCAATATTTCTGATACTCATCTTAATAGCTGGTGGTGATGGTGAAACAAAAATATTGTTTAAACTATTTCAGAACCTTAAAGAAGCTTGACTTCAGTGTAAGGTCCAAAACTACAAAAGTTAAACAGGAGGCTGTGCACAGGTTTCGTTTCATTGTAATATCTTGAAATGCCACTGTCCCACTCAGTGATGCAAAACTGGAACTAGGTGAACTATACTTCTTCCCCGACAAGCAATAGATTCACAGAGGTAAACCAAACAAATCTCTTTGGGGAGGACTGAGAGGGCAAACAGACCATGAGGGGAAAGGCAAACCAGCACTCAGTGATGGAAAAAGTACTGTAGGAGAACACCTTGTTGGTAGGTGTTGTCCTACCATGTCTAGCTGTGACTGCAGTGGATAGCTCTGAGTTTTCCCTACTTTGCCTATTGTTGTTAGAGTAGTTATGCTTGAAATATGTTTTGGAAAATCCTACTCAAAACACACCATTTCTTACAGCAGCTCTTATGTTTTCCTTTGAACCTGGATCCTTGAGGATCTTAAAAATATCTTGGAGTCTTTCAGGATACCTGCATATGCTGTAACATTTGCGGTGATCCCTTTCCTAGCAAAAACAATCTGACATAAATATGAGATCTGCATTTTCAGATATTCTAAAAGGAGGGGGTACTCTACCTGTATCCTTGACAAAAGGTTTACATCTCTGGTGGTGGGCCAACAGGATTTTACAGGTCTTTCTACACAATCTCTTGGCCACTTCAGCTTGAATTATCAATAAATCCACAAAGCTGTCTCTCCGCCTCTTCATCTCTGCTCACCATCTGCAGAGATTCTGATCTACTCCCAATCTCAGCAAGATCTTGCCAGTGTTTCCCACCTTTAACAGAGCCACAAGAACAAAACCTGTTCAGAGGTTTATCCTCACAGCTGGAGGAAACCCCTTTTCCCACCCATGTCTTACACAGGTTGCTTTGTTCTCTCTGATGAAGGTAACATCTTCAGCTGAGGTAAGCTCAATTTTTTTTTCTTTTTTATCAATACAATGTAATTACATCCATTTGGGAGGTCACAAAGCATAAGGAAAAGGGAAAAAAATGTGGCTCTGGACATCTTGCATATAACTACCCCAAGCAGATAGTGAGAAATAAAAATATTTTTAAAATGTGTGTAGTCATCTGTAACACTGAACCCATAAAGGACATATAAATCAGACCAGGTATCAGAAAAGCTTACTATTTCCTTTTATGACTGATGTTTATCTCTTTATTCAGTATTTGTGATTAAAACCTTTTCCTTAATTTTTTCCCAAATTTTTTTTCACTGTCCTGAACTGAAACTAGCACCACAAGTCATAAAATTTAGAATTTGCCCATAATTTTTCATCAACATGTTTTTGGATGTAATTTCTATTAAACTTCCTAGGCCCCCTCCCTCATCTCCCCTCTGTAGGAAATACCCATTGCCCAAGGAAAAAAAGGGCAGCTATTTCACAGAAAAAAAGAAAGCCTGGAATTGAAGATACATTGATTTGGGGGAAGTACTGTGTTGTCACAGACTTTCCTCATACACCTTCTTCTCCTCTAGAAGCCAAGCATTTTAGCTAAACACAAAGTCCCCTGTGCAGAAGTTGCTGGTTTTGAAGGTACCACCCACAGCTCCACAGCTGAGTGTCCATCACACCCTCTGGGACACGGAAGGGTGATTCCACGTGACAGCCCCATCAGGGGCAGAAGGGGTGTGTAAAGCAAGCGAGTTACAGTGCAAAACCAATAACTCACTGCAATGTCACAGACAAATATTCAGCTTTTATTTTATTTATTTATTTATTTCTGTTTGACAGGCAAATATCTTGCTTTTCCAAAGAAAATGTCAACAATGCTAACAATGTAGTAAAGACTCTCCACTTTCTCATGAGTCTAATGGTAATTATGACAGTTGCCCACAAACCATGGAGACCCTGCAGAAAGGAATTGGTGTCCCTCTTCTCACTTGTGTCACTTTTGATAAAATAACCACATGCCTCTGCAAGTAATGATGGTGGAGTAGAAGTTACGCCAGTTGCAAGGCGGTTGATGTGCCACCACCTGTGTTGTTCTTCCTTTTGTTGATCATTAAGACTTCCTTGTTTTTTCTTGATGTTACTTAATGAGAGAGAATATGTGGAAGTCCTCAGAAGGTCTGTCATTGCTGGCTATTGTACCACCAGCATGGCATCTTAGAATAGACATATTAAATATCCTCTTATTTTTTTGCCCAGGGTAGTATAGCTGTAAACAGCTTTTCATATATCAGTGGTTGACTCTTGTGGGAATACGGAGATTTTAGCATTCAGTGTGCCCAGCTAAGAAGTGAATTTATACTTGTGGATTTATACAATGAAGACTCAAGGAAGTGAGACATTATTCACTCTTAGTTTGGGCCTCTAATATTAGACTATTATTCAAAAAGGCAAAAACATATGTCTAAGCTGGTGTATCATAACAAATTAGAAGGCAAGAAATGTATTTGAGAATGCTTGTAATTTTTACTTCTAGCCAGTTTCAAAGCCTTTGTTCTCTATTCTAAGAATCACAATCAAACCTTACTTCTCTTGATTCTTTCCCAAATGATTCTTCTCTGCAGAAATACAAGATACATTTTTCAGTTTTGTTTTGGGCTGCCAATTTCCTTTCACTCTTGACAACAACAAATCTCTAAAACAATTCTCCCACACTCACTGTTTTGCTGACAGGCCCTTGAGGAATACAAAAGAAGAATCAGGAATACAAAGTGGTTTGGCAACATAGCGGCAACTCTGGAACCATTTGCTTCTGAGACTGTTTTACAGCATGCTCCCTGTGGGAGTTACAACAGGCCCTGCAATGCCAGGACAGTCTCTCCAGACTTAATTTTCAATTTACACAGGGTGTCCAGTCTTAATGGATCTTGAAAAACAGATATCATAGTAATAGAGACTATGGCTACAATGTCCCTGTGAAAAAACAAAAGGAACATGAAGAATTTCAGCTATGGTCTGGAGAATTCTACTAAGAGGAAAAAGTGAAAAATAATTAAGTCCTCTTGTGCCCAGAGTTCCTTTTCATGCATATTTAAAGTGTTATTTATGGCTCCATACTCTCAATTTCTATATTTGTTTGGACTGGGTCTTTCAGTTGGCACTGTTTTTTATCTTGCTTAAGGTTATGTCAAGAGTCTGAAAGGGAAATGCACAATGGTGTCACTGCCCCTTCTTGGCAGCATATTCAGGGTTCCTTAGGCTTAGGTTATCCCAGAAACTTTAGTTGGCATTACTTAAGGCAAAGTTTAAAGATATCTGCCAGTGCATTAGAAAATACTCTAACACAGGACTAAACGACATTGCCAGGAAGGTTGTTGAAAGCAGAAAATTAAAGATTATGCTCTGGAGTATATTTTGTTTGTTAAAGATGGAGAACATCTGAAGTGAGAATTTTAATTTTGGGGAAAAAGGACGATGGGCTTTGTGGTTAAACACTCAACAGGGGTTACCACCTCAGCCTGCAGCCTGTTGAGAGTTCAAGGTAGTGTAGTCCAAAGGCCAATGCCTTAACTAACTTTAGATCTCCTCACAGACACGATTGGAAGCATGATTTACTGACAAAAATCTCGCATGAAGAGGGTGAAAAAGAAGGTGCATCCTGTCTAGCAGCTGTTGAGTATTGTGGAAAACTCTGCTGACTTGTACAGGCAAAAGTAGTACAAGACACCATGTAGAATACAACTGTTATAAATACCAATTTAAATTCCTTTTTGATGGGTAACCAAGGATGCAAACAAGGATTCACATTTGCTATCTCTTTTTTAAAAATCACCAATATAGATAAATTTTAATAAGTGAAATTTTAAAGAATGGTAGAATTAAGAAAAACATTTTCCTGACATCTATTGATTCCCACATTAAAGATGTTTTTAAAGATCTGAATGGTTTTCATAGCACCTTTTACAAGAATTAAGACAAACATTGTTGTGTAACTTCAGTTTAAATTGTCTGGTTCCCAGGTAACTTCAGATTGCTCATGAATGTAAATCACAAAGGTCTGCAACAAAGATACCGTTACCAATTGTCATAGATTTTGTTTCATGATGGTCAGTGGCCTCAGAAGTTTTTTAAGTGTCAAAGAAATAGTTTAAAGAATGGCGGCTCTTGTCATTTTATATTAAATATCTGCAACAGGTTTAGCAGCTGAAACTCGTGGGATTATCCAGCTTTACAAACCCTGCTGAGTAAGCTGAATTACAAGGAAGCTTTGTTTCTGATGGAAAAGGTGCCACCATGGCCCAGCAAATCAAATATATCAGGATTTACGTTCCTTCCTCTGAGTTATAATGGTCACTTGCAGCAATACATAAACAGCAAGGAAAATACTCTGGCTGATGCCCTAACCTGCATGAGTGGAAGCCTACATAAAAGTTTCACAGAAAGGCCTGATTAAAGCTGATCACACAGAAATTTTCCCCTGGAGACTGTTGGTGTCAGCACTTTTGAATAATCTCTGTCATATTAGTGGCGTTTATATTGTACTAGCGATTTACATAGTTTATTATGACATTAAAAATGCTAACACAATGTGACTGGTTAGTGGTTTATACCTATCCCACATATTTCTATCCCACAACAGAGTTTTAAAAACTAATAATAAAAATAGTTAATATTAAAAAAAGTATTCACTAAAATAAAGAAGGTTTAAAAATATTGGAAGTTTAAAAAAAGCACCAAAGCCAAGGAAATGTCAGATATATTTAGAAAAAACTGAGTAAACTTTTTCCACAGTTGAGCAGTACACAGGAGCACAGGCTTTTGCCAAATTGTCTGCTGATTTCTTTGTCTTCCCAAAGCTTATAAAAGTGTATGCAATATGACCTGAGTTGTGGAATGGAACATGCACTTATTAAATTTGTAGCTGACATGAAGCTAGGAAGGACTGTGAATAAATTGGAGGGTAGGATTTAAATTCAAAAATCATCTTGACAGGTTGGAAGAATGGGCTGAAAGAACAAGATGAAATTCAATAGAGACAAATGCAACAAATGCAGCAAATGACCCTGCCTGGAGCACTGCGTCCTGCTCTGGGGCCCCCAGCACAAGAAGGACATGGACTAGAGGACATGGACGTGGATGTGGTCCAAAGAAGGGCCATGAAGCTGATCAGAGGGATGGAGTAAATCTCCTCTGAAAACAGGATGAGGCAGTTGGGGTTGTTCAGCCTGGAGAGCAGAGGGCTCTAGGGAGACCTTATAGCAGCCTCCCAGTACCTGAAGGCAGGTTACAAGAAAGCCAGAGAGGGACTTTTGAGGGTCATGTAGTGATAGGACAAGGGAGAATGACTTTAAACTGAAAGAGAAGACATTGAGATTAGATATTGGGAAGAGATTCTTTACTCAGAAGGTGGTAAGTCACTGGAACAGGCTACCCAGAAGTGTGGATGCCTCATCCCAGGAAGTGCTCAAGGCCAGGCTTGATGTGGTCCTGAGCAACCTGGTCTAGGGGAAGATGCTCCTGTCCATGGTGGGGAGTCTGGAACTAGATAATCTTTAAGGTCCCTTCCAACACAAACCATTCTATATTTCTATGTTTCTATGAATTCTCAGGCAGACTCTCAGATAAAAATTCCTGTCTGCAGGAATGGAAGATAAGCAACAACTAGTGAGGCAGCAGTCCTGCAGCCAGATGGTTTTATTGTGAGCTGCATCTGGTGATCAGGTGTCCCCCAGGCATGTCTCAGGTTTGGTTTCAGACAATCCTTCTAGACAGTTGCAGACCAGAGAAGTATTACAGAGACACAAAACCAATCAGAAGTCAAGTAAATGTGACCCTGAGATCAAAGGGGTGTAAAGAAGAGTAGGCGGAGGAGAATGATAACCGTTGTCAAGTGTGTGAAAAGTTGTTATAAAAGGATGAGGAAGCACGTCTGGCACTCAGGAACACAAAGCATAGAATGAGAAGCAAGAGTTTTAAACTACAAGAAAGATATTGGTCAGACTTTATGAATAGCACTGAAAAAAATTAGGAATAGAAAATCATTGAAGATGTTTAACAGATGGAGGCCAGAGGTTCTCTAATATTAGAGGTCTTAAGGACATTAAACTGCTGAAAACCGGCTTGTCCTAACAGCTGTCTCTCAGAAATGACTAATCTGGGGAAATGGTCCAAATGTCCTCCTGATGTCCTTCACAGTCATTTCATGGGTCTGAGAGTTACAAGAGACAATACAACCACTGAGTGGGTAACACAGCATTACTTTAAGGAAAGGGCACGGTGTCTCAGCGTTCAGGAAGGCAAATATTTATCAGTGTCTTCTGAATGATGCACAATGATTTAGAAGTAGCATAATACCAGAATTTCTAGCATCTTTTCACCGCAGGCTATGCAGTCATTCCCTCTGTGAAAATAACCCAGCTGCTTAACCTATTGATATAAATTTATCTGTTAAACAGCTATAACTCAGTGCTATCATGAGGCTACGTGTTAATGAATGCTTATGTGGCATCCAGAAAATTCAGGATGAAAGGGATATAAAACTGCAAATAATGTTCCTTTTCATTAAGAATCTAAGTTTTGGAGGAAGTTTCAAATCAAATCCAGCTCTTTTTGAACTTTAGATAAAAAAATATCATCACCATTGTAATTTCCAGGTTACTGCATGAAACACTTTGTTTGCAAGGATTAGTAGCACGTAGACCAGAGAGCTGGAGATCCCTGACCTCTGCAGCTATGGAGCCATAACTCCCTGCTTGTCTGCTGCCTCCTCTCCCATAACAACCTTCCACCTACAGCAAACACAAGCTACAGTGCACATTTGATCAGCTGTGACCTATGCTGGAGGTCAGCTGCATTGCCCAGAGCTCCCAACCCATGAGAATTAAAAGGCAGGGTGATCCTATCCTTACCACCCCGCAGAGTGGTCTTGTGAGCCCCAACAGCATCCCATTATTCTGCTGTCCAGCAGATATCTGCATTGAACATCTGTTATTGACACTAATGTCTTGTCACCTGCAAGAGTTGTACTCACTCTATAGATTCAAGTATTCAAGTTTTACCTTTATCATGACCATGATAAAGAGAAAACTGTTACTTTTCCTTGGCTGTCAGTCTTAAGGCTGTAAAGTACCTGTAATTTGTATTCTATATGATGCCATGCTTTTAGTTACTTTTGTGATATTTATAGCTAAAAGCCTTGATCTTTAAAATAAACAAAACCAGATAGAAATCTGAAACAGGATCTATGTCGACACCCATGTGCTTTGACAAAGGGATGCTTTGGCTTTCTTGGAGCTGAAATCCAGAGCACTGAGGCAGGTTCCTCGTTTTCTTACACAGTTTTTAAGAGGAACAAGGTACATCATAGAAGTCTTCAAAATAATGTGCCCTTTCTTCAAGGGAAATGCCCAAAGCTGAGCAGGGAATTGCCTGTAACTCTTTACCAAGAAAACTCCAGGAATAATCTCCTAAATAAAGCCCTTTTCGGGTGCCTACACCTTAAAGCAAAGAACCTGTGACCTTTCCTAAAAGAAGCTGAATGGAAATGGTTTCCCCCCCCTTTTTTTTTCCTTTTTTGTGACCATGAATAGTGACAATACTCCTCTTTTTTGTTTCCTCAGGGCAGCCCAGTGCTGATGCTCAAGTAAGGCAGTGATATCAAGACAGCACAGAGTGGCCTCCTCTCCTGTCATGCAACACAGAACGGCTATTCCCAATTCCTCTTTCACCTGAAGTTATGCCTCTGTGTTATTCTAGCATTCTAAACTAACCCCTCTGAGCAGGGAATCTGCCTAATGCTGGCCTGGCTCAACCCTCTGGGTTGCTAATGCAAGCAATATGCAATGTGGTCAGCTGGGTAGAAGCATGCTGGTTGTTTTCTAACAGAGGGTGAAGGGCCTGAGGCCACTGTTCTGCTAGCCAGCCTCTCCTATAGCACTCTTGCAGATCATGTAACTCCTGAACCTACTGAGAGCCATCAAGGGTACATTACCAAGATTTTGTCTCCATGTCCTCTACCTCTCAGTATTAGGTTAAAACATTCTCTAAGATGGAAATATCTCTGCATTTTTTGCACAAGTGTGCAGTGACGTATTCAAAACTTGGTCAAAATATTGAATGTATTTTCGGTATAATCAAATTTGATATGTCTATATCCAGGCCTTGGTGAAGAAATCGATAAATCTGGTTTCTGAACTATGATGAATTGAATATGATCAATGTGCCTTGTATCAAACCTGATGTGCTTCTGGGCATGGGCTCAAGAGAGCTATGAATGCCCAGCAGAAGGCAAGTGGGTGTCCATGGCTTCCAATATCCTTCAGGGATTTGTAGCAACTGAAGGGAAGACTCAAGGTCACAGTTTTGTAACACAGAAAATTGTGATAGACCTACACCTGATTTCATGCAGCTGAGTCTTTATTGAGTTTGCTCTTAGTTGCTTCTTTTTAATCTTCCTTATTTGTCAGACTGGAAAATCAAGGCAAATGTGGGTAAGCAGCTTTCCCAAACCAAAGTATTCAGACTACTAGCTCCCCAAGTCAGCTGAAGACAAGAAAGAGTCATTGCATTTAAGTTTCTTATTTAAGGATTTAGGTCTAAGGAATCTGATGAACAAATCTCAGAATAGTCAAGAAGCTGCTAATTCCTGTCCCAGTGTCTTGCTGGTGCCACTGTTGACGTTGGTATGAGGGAGAAAGATGATCACTCCAGTGAACCATTTGAGGGAATTTAAGCTATTAGAGCAGTTTCACTACTTAATTTCCAGGAGCAGGCACTGATATTAAAGCAAAAACAAAAAAACCCCTATCCTTTCTCATGTGATTCCCATGAGAAAGCAATTGGTCCCCCACGGTCAGCCTTACATGGATTGCACATGGCAACACCAACACACACAAATTAAGTAGATGCTTGGTATTTCCTTTTTCAGGAAATTAATTTTTCATAAGTTATTATATAGTATTTTATTGAATCAAATCAAATGTTAAATATCTTCCTCGTAGTGCCCCAGCCCTCACCACTTTCTTTCGTCTGAGCACTTTGCTCTTAGCCCATGAATAATGAAACTGAGCAATTACGTACAAGGAATGCCTCCTGCTGCAAAGCCCAGAAACTAATCTGATAGCGCTTTTCTCTTTTACTTTTGAAAGTCTGGGCACCCCTGAGGAGAAGAAGGTGATACTTGCCCTTAGTAATATGGGTAAAAGGCACAGTGGACATTTCACAGTGTTCTAGTTGCTCACTTTGCTTAACCTTGTAAAAATTTTATAGTAGTCTAACCCTCTGAATTTCAATTTTTTTTAATCCACTGCTATTGTAGTTACTAGTGAGGAAATGTCAGCATTTATTTATAGTACCACAACACTATATGGTTCCTTCATGAGCTGTATAATTCTGGTACTTTTCACCTCATTTAAAAACTTGTTTCAAAGAGACCTTGGATAAATTTTGCAGCACTGCAGTTGTGAACACAGAGGTGAATCTACTGACACAGCTTCAGCAGATGCTTTTACTACTGTTCATTAACTTTAGCTCTGCTGCCATCGGAATTATATAAGGAACATAAAAGAAATTAAAAAAAAATGACTCATGCAATTTGATTTCTGCTGTGTCATTTTCCACTGTTTTCCTCTTGATACCTCAACAGGCTGGCAATCAAACAGACTATTGAGGTCACAGCACAAAAATGAATGGCAAGAGTTCAAAGTTGAAAATGCAATTATCTCTTCTAT
Source organism: Atrichornis clamosus (assembly GCA_013400975.1). Taxonomy (NCBI): domain Eukaryota; kingdom Metazoa; phylum Chordata; class Aves; order Passeriformes; family Menuridae; genus Atrichornis; species Atrichornis clamosus. The sequence continues at coordinate 18,918 of WBMZ01012683.1, forward strand.
TTCAAAACAGAATTGCAAAAGTTACATCACTGAGGCTGTAACAGAAAACTCATTTCAGCTTTTATATTCCTTTAACTAGGCAAAGATGTTCTGCCCTCTCTTTTCCCTGTTTCTTCCCCCTTCCCACTCCACCTCCTCTTTCTTTTCCCCTACTCTTTTCAACATCGTGGTGAGGTTTAGAAACATTTATTTTGTAAAAGAAATATATTTCATGTGTTCAGTTTGAAAACAATTAATCCCTCATTTTATGTTCATGTCACATAGGGTACTTGATTCTTCAAATATTTGTTTTCTTTGGTTTTCTGGATACTCGCTTAATCTAAGCCATAGTCAAACTTTCTGTTCTACAGATATAAGATCAAACATGGGAAAATCAGCAATTAAGAAAATAATTTTTTTTTTTTTTTTTTTTTTTTGCTTTCTGCTGCAATTTATACGCTTGGGACTTCCCACAGGCGTTTCCCATACATCTATTGGGTTGCAAACTGAAGCTTGCAGTTGTTCTCTAAGTAAGCTTTTAGTGGAGGAAGCCTACAATTTTTCAGGATTATCCAAATAAGCACATAATACAAGACATAAGATGAAGAGGTTTTTTTGGATATTCCCAGAAAATACAATTCAGAGAAAAAATACTGGTTTTGACTTTTAAATGCACTTCTTCCTTACTGTCTTTACATTGATGAATTCTGATTAATTTTTTTATTCTTTTCATCCCCTAATTTATGTTTTCCCATTTGTTTTTCAGTGAATCTATTTCTAGAGCATTTACATTCCTACAGCATCTCTCCAATATTCATTAGTTATTAAATTGCTTTTCCCAGATCAATCAGGTGCTAATTGCACTTATTATGAAAGACTTAATCCAATGCCATCAAAAACACTATCATACCACTCTAACTCCATCGAACTTAGTGAGATACTTTCTTATTTATTCAAGTGAAATTACAAGAAGAAACCATATGGCTTCTTTTGGACCATTCATTTGGATGAGGTTCCTTAAGGAATGTGAGTACTAACAGGTCAGATGTTACAAAACACAAATCTTAGGCAAAACATTCAATTTGGAATCCACGTGTTAGGACATAAACTCTCTACATGAACAGACTGCTTGAGAAGAGTGACTGAAAAAAGGAAAAGTTACTGGACTGAAAGCTGTTTTAATAGGAAACACTAAGTACAAAAGTATCTAAAAGTCCACCTTTTCATCGAAGCTCAAACTCATAAATTAAATTAGGATGCAGAACCTCATGTCCTCTTGGAAAAAAATCACTTTGAAATAATCTCAAGAGTCTTTAAATGCAGGTATTAAAGGAGAATTCTTTACATAATAGACCTTTTTGCAGCCACCCAGTAGTGAGGATATGAATCTCACGAAGACCTTGTTCAGTTCCTTTCTCCACAAAAAATCAAAATTCATATGCCAGAGAAATCTGCAAACCACAGACCAATAGTTTATTTTTCAATAAAGAATATTCAGTTCATTACAGAAATTGTAAATGTATATTTTAACATATACTGCAAAATGTTCACGTTTAGAACAATTATCTTTAGCAATTTTAGTGGCAACAGAAAAAATCCTTGTGAATTTTGAGCATCAAATTATGTGTCTCACCTCTCAGAATATAACCAACACAGTTCTATAAGATCAATATTATTTACAAAATCACAGGATCTTCTGAGTTGGAAGGAACTCACAAGGATAATCGAGTCCTAGTGCTCTTGTAAAAGTTTGTGCCTTTCCAGGTATTCCTATCTCCTGCAAACTCAGTGCCACTGAATTTCAAAATTTTTTGCTCATTTAAACCATGAGCCATTACCTTGGTTTTAACTGTATTGCTGCCTGTGTGCCAGAATAAAGACATATCAGATAAATCACCATATCTTTCCTTTCAATCATTGCTCTCAGGTTCTTAGGGGACACACAGATGGAAAATGAACAAGTAAAAGGAAAGAAGGAAAAATAAAAAATTCAGGTCTGTTAACACTCATAAATCCCCAGGCTTTTCTACAGATTAAAGGCTCAAGCTAAGGGGATAAAGTTAATCTTAAATTTAAGACAAGCCACTTTTCTTTTCCATATCACAGTATTTTTTGTAACAAGAAATAAACATTCTCTCATTTGTTCTTCTAAAAATTTTCTATGTTGAATGATCTTCGCAGAGCATTCTCTAAAAACTTTTAAAGCCATACTTATTGTCAAACTCCTAGTGGAAATGTTACAATAGATAGAAGATAGATACATAAATAAAGAAATTATTTAAAAGAAACAAGCATTTACTGGTGTTGCTGAAAATTCAGCAAAGCCAGATGTGAAGTAACTGTAATGTAGATTGCACAGTTCATCAAAATTCTGATAGCTGAGGAAAAGTTAATAAACAGAGAAAACTAGTTATAATCTTGAAAGCATTTGGTATAAAAATCTAAAGTGAAAAAATGTGAATAACTGAGTTAATTTGGGGACATGGGAGATGCTTAGGAGAACATTTAATTTCTTTATTCAGGTTTCCTTTTTTTTTCATTTGTGTGGCTTTTAAAGCTATCTTACCCAAAATGCAATGCATTTTGCTCATTATATTTAAATTTACCTCATCAAAAATGGTTTTAAATTGGATATTAGTTTAGACTGAAAAACGCATATCTAAGTTTTGAACCACCATACAGATCTAATTTTATGTTTAAATTGCATTTCCCAAAAGCCTGAGAGTGTTAAATACTGAGCTATTAGTGTTAGCATGTCTGCAGCCTTTTCACACTATGGAATTTCAGGAAAAAATTCCCAGCTGTGTTAACATTGGTTTAGCTGTGTCAGCAGGAGCTTGATGATCTGATCATCTTTCTACTTTTAATAGAGAGGTAAACTATGTGAATCCACATTCTTTTTTTTTCCAGTTCAAAAACTAAATGCCTTGATGATTAGCAAATATTCAAATGCCCTCTTAAAAATTACCTGATACTCACGAATATGTTCTAACTCAGACATCTTCATAAGAAAAGACTGCCATTTTCCTCACAGTACTCTCATTTTTATTACTTCACATCACATTTTGTCACTAAGTTCCATCTACCCTTATGATGCCTCATGATTTCTTTTTCTGAGAAGTGTTCCATCATAGGAGCTCTCAGCAAAAGAGAACTATCATAGATAATGAAATTGCAGAAATATGTACAATCTCCCAAGAACTCTAGACCATATTCAGGAGTTGGAACTAGATGATCTTTATGGTCCCTTTCATCCCAAATCATTTTATGATTCCATGATATTTGAAGTGCAAGTATTCAGAAGCGGAGATTTATGACTTTCTGAAATCCCTTCCTCGATAAAAATATGAAATGTGGAAATAACCTTACTGCAAACAGTTTTGATGGCCAATTTTTAGCCTCTCTGAATGTCTCTACTCTGTATCCTAGCACAGGTGAAATGGTGAAATTAAAGGGTGGATCTTTTTTTTAACATTTCCTCACATGCCCAAGGCCAGTGATATAAACTGCATTTGAAAACACTTTACAGTGTTAAATAATACAGGTTCATAGCTGCTTTCTCTTTTTAACCAGCCTTACTGCATAGCTTTACAGAAAGAAAACAAGAATAGCTATGCTCTGAAATATTATTTCCCAAACGATATTGAAAGGACCAAGTGGAGGAGTCAAGGTGACCAAGAAGTTCAGGCACTGGAAGGGGAAAGGCTCTGTTCTGCTGTTGCTTTGCAGTCACTTGAAGCCAAGAAGTCTCGACATGGGTCCATTTTTTTCACTGACAGAAATGTCTTCATTCAGCATTGGATAATGTAACCTCAGCAAAACAACTGCTGCTGGTGGGAGCCTTATAAAGATCCTGCTCCGTGCAATGGTAAGGCAGACAGCAGCCTGGGAGACCTGCTGGAAAGCCAGAAGACACTGCCTATGCGCCCCATTGCACTCAGTCTGATGTTCCTGCCCTGGCTGTGAATGCACACAGGGACCTTGACTGACAGCATAGAACAAATTTAAATTAAAGACGAAGTGAGCAAGATGTGTCACAGTTTTTTCAGAAGAGGTCTTTAATTTCCAGACTGTGCTCATTGTCATTGATTGCAATGGAACACTGCAGTAAGGACAGACAACCCTAAACGGTGTGGATGCAGTTTCATCAAATTATGACAACTTCATGCTGAGAGTCCCTGATTATTTTCTTGCACCAAGGATCTCTGTAAAAGATGTTTTAGGATTAATCCTTTTCTCTCTTTTCTTCCATGTTTCTCTTAATAAAGGGCATTATGTATCCAGACCAAATGTACCCATCAGTCAGGGGAGACAACTGGATGAAAGGATAATATGTTAACAGGAGATTCAAGGAAAAACTGGTGTCTGTTGCTTTTTCTAGTGGCATTCTCTGCAGCTCTGAGTAAATTGCTACTGATGCAATTTATTCCTTTGTCATTTTTCAAAACACTTGCCCAAAGAAATGTTTTCTCTAAGCGTGAGTCATTCCCTGAAAGGCAGCTGAAAAACCTGAAGTTAAATATGTGTTTGTTGGAGGGGGTGGATCTTGGGCTTTCATCTGATTGTGAAATGCATGTATTGGTCTGTATTTCTACATGCAGTCAGTAGAATTCACTGTATTGTGAATAAAGAAAAAAAAAACCCAATAAGGAAAACCACGTCTAAGATTTGCAAACAAAGTTGCAAGTTTTTGTGACTACCCCAGTCCATGCCAGCAGAGTGACATTGGTAGAGGGTTTTTTTTATCTCTAATGGGCATATCCAGGCTCCTGCCAAAGATGCTACATGCCAGATGAGTTGTTGCCAGGTTATAAACTTCGTAAGACTTGTTATTCAGAGGAATAAAAGAGGCTACATTTGCCTCCCAGGCTACATTATGTGATTTTATTAACAGATTCATTGCTACCTTAGAAGAGTAGCTTCATAAGTCAAAAAGCGCCTTCAGTGCCGTCCAAACCTCAGAGATGGATCCAAATGTCTCTGATTATGTAAAGTTCCCATTTTGACCTCAGATGGCTCTGGACAACCTCTTTTGGATCCAAGAAAACACCAGGGTTTCACTTGGAACATGCCATGGTTGTGAGAACAAGGAACAAGCCACAATATAGTTTGACAAAACAAAAGGGGAGAAATGCAGTTTTCCATGATGTTAATCAGAATTTAATAAGACATACAAAATATTATTAAAAAAGACATTATGTTGCTTGAACTTAAATCAGCTCAGGAAAGCTTTTTAAAACATACACTCTACTTGAAACACATGCTTATATTCTCTCCTTACTAGAGATATCTTTATGAACCAAGACAGTAAAGTACTCAGACAACCATTAACATTCACTGAATGTGAGACCCAGAGTCTGCTTCAGAATGTGAAGACTGATTCTGCAGAGAGTATCCCATAAAATACAAGGAGATAAAAATGCAGTATATTTACAGTCAGCAACAAATTATTTTCAGGAAAGCAAAAATGTGAAAAAATTATGTCAATTTCTTTTTCATTAGCTCCACATTCCAGTTAACTTAAAGAAAAGAAATTGGTGACAATTTTAAGTTCACTTAAATAATTAATAAGAAGAGATTTGAAAGGAAAATTGAGAAGTTTGATCTACAAATTGACCTGGCCAAGTATGTTGATTGTTTTCTAATGCATTTTCTGGAATGTGCCTTTTGACAAAACATACATGAATTTATAAAATTGTTTGGTTTCATGATATCTTCAATTCTCAGAGAAAAAAGTTTTAACCCTATTTCATTCAGAAGCATCAGTATATTTAACCAATACAAAAACTACTTCATCGGCTTCACCTTAAATCAGGGTTTTATGAAGTAATCTTTAAAAAAACATACTTAGAGGGTATTCATTTAAGTCTCATTAATATATCTGTTTTAAGTGAAGTTTCTACCTATATATCCTTTGGACAACTGTTCTCTAACTCTGTCAATATTCTCAAGTCTGTCATAAATATTCTTTCCTAAAGTTAACACTGTTCTTTGGTATATTCTATTATTTATATATGTAAAGGTTCCATCAACAGTGTTATTTTAGTAGTCAAAAAAGTAGGTGGGATATACTGCTTTGATACTCCTTCCCTGTGGGATCTGGAACAAAACACTGCAATGCTGCTTTTCTGCTTACAATGTTAAGACTTTGAAAAGAAATTGTCTTTCACGTTGTATTTGTATATTGCCTCTCAGCTGAGGCCTCCAGATGCTACTATAATACAAATATTAAATAGCAGCACTGTCTGTTAAATAATGAATAAAGCAAGCATGCCATGAGACATCCATCTGGGATGGGATGTTAAATAACTTTCCCCAGGTCATGTGATTCATTATTGCCAGAGAAAGCATGGGCAGAGCAAGAGTCTTGTGTGTAGTAGCATGAGGACCCTTGCAGGGTCTCTGAGGGGGTAGTACACTCCTCCTGTGTTTGACCAGATACTAAGCAAAGTAGCTCCAAAGGTAATGGCACTGCTCAGCCAAGGGGGAAAATGTTAAGATCTAACAGCCATCTGAGAAGGACACAAGAGCTCTTGAGGCTCCACCATTCTCCAGATGAAAAACTGGACTAGAAATACAGAGGAAGCAGTGTCATGGGCTGATCCTGTATTATGAAATTAGTCTCAGGGGGCATTCCCGGGCCCTGGACAGCAGGCACAGGAACTAACTGAACAGCCCTGGCTGTACACCTGTCCAGGGCTGACCAGCAGTCTCCCAAAGGGTCCCCAACAATGATTCATTAGATCAGGAGCCGTTCATGGATCAGGAGCCATTCCCAGTCAACAATCTGCCTCCTGGCAAACACCCAGTTCTAAAGGGTAAGGGAGGTACATGTACAGACACAAGGCATCTCCTGCCTGCTGTGCTGAAAGACAGAGATTGGCCCTAGGCATATTGAATCTCCTCATACCTCCACTATCACTTGCAGAACCTCTGAGCTCAGTCCTGCATTTAGGACTCTTTGAAGGTCAGACCATATTTGACTGCAAGGAGACTTCCTTTTTACGTTCATTGTGCCAGCCAGAGGATTGCTACTCCATTTCTCTCTGGCTTACCTTCACTGGCTGTCAGAGATATCTCAGGAGCAGAAAGGAGCTGTGTGCATCTCCAGGACAGAACCAGCCACCCTGTTAATCACACACCATAGCACACAATGGTGAATGGAGCTGACCTTCGCTGCACAGTACTCCTCAAACAGAGTGCTTGTGTGTGCTCTGCCCGCTGTCATCCTCAGGCAGTTGCTTGGCAACACCAGCATCTTCGATACTCACTTTCCAGGCGTTAGGTAATAAACTCACCAATAAGGCTACAGCTGCCTAATTTCCTCTGCTGTTTGCAGCAGAGGGTAAAGTGAATCTGTGGTATCTTAGTGATATGTCTAAACAACTGCCTGAAGACATTCTTTTGTTACAAATTTAATTCGTCTGTTTCAGCTGACAGATCCTTTACCCCTAGTTGTCTGCCTCATGTTTGGGAATAAAGAGAGAGACAGAGCACCTGAGGAGCTGCTGTTTCTCTCTGTGCATCAGCATACCAAACAGAGCACTATCTGGGAATCAGCGCCTGGCTGTCCTGCAGGATGCAAACTACAGCCAGCACTGGCTGGACACAGACAAGCAGTACAGACTGAACTGTGCAAGATGATAAGTTACTGTCCATTTCCTGACTGGGATGATGATACTGGTGGAAAAGGTGAAACGTTTAGATTTGCAAGACACCTCCATCTAACGAGCAGAAGGAGGGTCCAGGCTAGCTTACCCTCCCTTCCTCCTTTCTCATGGAATACCCCTGTTTTAGCAGGGAAAAGAGAGGGTAGAATCAATAGCCCAGGATCCATCTATTCTTCACTGGTTTTCCTGAGCTGATCATCCTCTAACTATTTGCCAAGTAATTGCTTAAAACCACCCAGAGGGCTCTATGACTTCGCCTGGTAGATTTGACCAGAAAGCCTTCCTGATGCATGACTGGAATTTTGTGCTTGATGCCACTACTGGATAATCTAGTATCTTGAATTTCTCAACTGATTTCAGACACACACACACAAACACACACACACGGAAGGTGCAAATTCTCTTGCAACACAGAATAAACAAACTGATTGAGAAATAGAGTGGAAGACATTAATGTAACCTATTATATCTCTTCAAAAATAAGGCACTTAGCTTGAGTTACTCTCTGAGCTCCTTCATGAATCAGTGGAGAGAATGGATGGCATGCCTTAGAGTGAAGCCTGTCTACCCTTCCTGACTGCAGAGAGGGTCTAAATGAGGACTTTAGACTGGACACCTAACTTTAAATAATTAATGAATTCTACCCAAATTTCTATACATAATATACCAGTTTTTGGTTGGGCCAAACAATCTTTTCTTGAGAAAATTCAGAGGAAAAAAAGACTAGTTAGAGAGTGGTTACATATCAGAGTTTACACACAGTCAGATGAGCAATTCGTTACCTGTCTCTGATTTTGTAACTCCACTGTAAACAGACATCTGGAATTTTGGGGGGAATACGTTTCAATTGGGTAGAATTGATCAATGCTAACTCCAAAGAAGAACTGTTCTACTGGATCAAATTTAACATTTACCCATTTCTCTCTTCAGCACTGGCCAAAAGCAGATGCCTAGGAAAAAGAGGTAGCAATAGGATACGGTTTTAATATTTGACAGCCAGAAATTAAAGGACTTGTTTGGTCAGAGGCTGTATCAATATGTTTCTGGTTAGGAATCACATAGTGCTTTTTCCTCCAGAGTAAATTTTCTCCATAAGAAAAGCAAATAGGTTTTGTTAAAAAAGCTGTTTGGGATTTCCCCATTTTCAATGCTACCCAGAGGAATGAGAGAACAAGTGGCCATGGATTCTGATAGAAAAGATGGTGAACTCCTACCAGGAATTGTGTCCATCCTGAAAGGTGGAACCAAGGTGAGCACTGCTCTGCTGCGTCTCCGTGTCTTAGTGTAGCAGGGTTTCATTTCTTAGTCTGAGTTCGTAAGAAACACCTATTCCTCCCTGTTATATAACTCTAAGAAAATATTTAAGGTTGCATGTTGCTGCGTAAATGTCAGATATTACTTTTGCTAACATCAACATATCATTGAGACAGCTGTTTGATATTCAAATTAATCACAAGGAAAACGTACTGCCTGGGATTTCACTAAGTGTGCTTAGCAGGGATTCCCTGTCACATAAATGAGAGTGTGAACACAGGCATGAAAAGCTGAGGTGATGAAAAGAAAGATATCACCTTCAAATACTAATGCTGGGGCATGTGTTGCTAGCACAGCATTTCTCTCGTGACATTCAAGGAGCACATTTCAAGTCCTGAGAGGTGCTGAGCATGAAAGGTGCAGATATTTCTGACTGTAGAGTACTCCAGAGCTCTGAGATTGTTGATCCTCTCTCCTCACAATCCAGGGTAGAAAGAAAGTCTGCCCCTCCCAATGCAATGTATATCCAGAGAGATTTGTAAAAGAAACAAGTTTCATAGACAGCTGCAGTGGTGGATGACTGAGCATCATACCTTGTAGTAGAGGAAGGGAAATGTCAAGCCCTGTCAGTGCTCTGCTTATGAGGGTAGACAGAAACCTCGGTCTGTACAGTCCAGCAGAAATTAAGTGTCATTTAAATCTCTTATGTACAGAAACAAACAATGCTGTCAGTAGCTACATCCTGCCTTTCAAGTATTCTACTGCTTTTGGAAACCAAGAACCAGATTTGACAATGGATTTAATGGCACAGTTTACAATTGCTTGCCAAGCACCCACATTTGCACTAAAATTTGAGTCCCACAAAACCAACCCTGGTGAGTCTATGGGCTCATATAGGTGCAGTGAGACTCACTGAGATGGCAAGATAAGATTTTTAATTTATTAAACTAAAATTCTGACAGCAAAAAAAAAATCTTGCTTGACAAGACTTGAATATAGAAGAGCAAAATGAAAATTATTCTTTACAGAGCTAAAGGGAGGCAGAAGGATGAGGAGAAGGAGACATTTAGGATGTTCTTGTGGGTGGAACAACAAGACCATGAGGGGCACGAGATTTGAGGCCAGACTGGAAATGGAGACAAGAATGGAGTCATTCAAGACCTCAAAGGCAGGGACAGAAATACCAAACTAGATTAAAGGCAGTGCCAGTAGAGAAATTTTATGCCTTAATTGATGAGGAAGAGACACTATTGTACTATTTGCAGTTTGAATGAAAGGGGGTGGCTAAAATTACTCATGGCAGAGTTGTTTTCTATCACTGTTTCTACAACTCCCATGCTTCCCTTTCACTTCAAATTGACTCTGCACATTTTTGTAATAACACCATGAATGACATTTTTTCCACAGTGAGATCAATAGCAAACAATACAGACACAAGCCATAACCATCCTTAGAAAGCTACAAACAAGTGAAAATCTAGTTTAATTTACATTATACACTTTGATAACTTATCTACTCTGTCCTCTTATTGATAATAGGACAAAACTTAACACAAGATAACAGCATCTGACAGAAGAATGAGAAGCCCATACTGTAAAGTCAGTTTTTGAAGGCAGCATAGTCTCCACTCTAGGTGCAATACAGTGACTCTTAACCTTGGTTGTGAGGGATGACAGGGTCTGCAATGATAAACTTATGGTGCCCCTTTTATTGGTGCTCGTACATGGCACAAGTACAAGTTGGTCTCCAGTTTACACCATAATAATACAAAAAAATTAACAAGTGCTCCATCTCTGCCACCTTCTCTCATGGGAAGATGAGTTACTTTAAGGGCTGGCAAAGGTGTTTGACTTTTAGAAGCTGCTGGACATGTCTCCTTGAAGTCACACTCTCCTGACATATTCCCCTCGGGCAACCAAAACTGCGCAGCCTAAGACCACTACTCTCACATTGTCCTGGGATTTCTACAGTCATCAGAACACGCCACAGCCTTTACATGCTCAAATATATCTAAAAAATGCACTTATCATGCAGAAAATCATTAATATCTGTGTTCAAGCAGAGTGTGAAACATGTTACGATGATGATTAGATAACGACTCCATTATCTGTATGAATGCAATGCTGCTGTGGTAGTTCATCACAAAATGACAAATCTGACATCTGCAGCTGAGGTTTTCCAAACTGTCTAGGGGACTGAGGTACATAGTCACCATTAACGTTAATATTTCTGTGTATCCTCCATCACTTAAAAAATTTCAACCTATATTTCGAGAAAATAATACATCAAATACAGGATAATTTCAAGTCTAAAGGTCACAGATATCACAAGGGATTCATGGTGGCCTTTATCACAGTAAAATATCAAGCACAGATTCTTTCATAGGAAACCAATTCCACCCAAAATGAGAAATTAAATCAGTATCTTCAAAATTGCTTATGTGTGGAACTTTGGGAAAAAATAGATTACTAACAGTCTCATTGCAGAATTTTCACTTATTTTTCGAAGATTTTTTTACCGAGAAGCTTCTTTTTAATTTTTTTTTAGCATAACAATCTCAGAGTAGAATAGTACTACTCTTGATATAGGATAAGAAGATGTAAGAGTTTAAGTGTTTTATTCTGAAAATTTTTTGCATTAATTAGCTAACACTGATAGAAAAAGCTTTTTTTTTCAATTAAGATGTCACCTACTTCCAGTGCAATGAATTAATACAGACTTTTGGAGATAAAAAATAATTTAAACATGCAACAAAAAGGAATAAATGTAACTTATTTTTAAAATAAAATTAAAAATTAAGATAGAAACAAACAATTTTTCCCTCAAGTGATTTTTTTCCCCAAATGAAATTATTTTATAAAAAAAAAAAACCAGGCTTGGAACAGATGGGTTTTCCAGGTATGCTGAGGTAGCATTTCTGAATGTCAAATTCTACTAAGTCACTGCATGTTCAGAAATCCACACATAACTTCATGACTCCTGCTTCTGTTCTTTAGCTTGTTAATTGAATGGCTTGGAAAATTCAAGTAAATTAAATATCTGATGAAGGATGGGTCATTGACAATATTCCTTTGCCTTCAGAAAAATCATATTGATGAACCCCAGATGAAGAATAAATTCACAGGTGCCAATGTAGAAAAACCAAAATAAAAAATAGTTTGTCAGCTTTGTAAGTTACTTTGGAGACCTGGGACACACTTGTATGCACGAACAGTAAAATGTTTCTTGATGATGATAGTCTGCCTCAGTTCATTTGCCTGAAAATCTCTTGGCAGCCATCTGGATCAGGTTTAAATAAAATGTAATACTAAACCCCTAATCTGACAGTGATAAGCTGGTGACAATGATTATTCATGAGTTTATAGGGAGAGTAGACCTTGAGAGGCAGATGTGAGTCCTTTCTTTCAGGCCCAATTTCAGTGCTTTTAATATACTGGAACCACTTCAGAACATAAGGTTTGTTTTATATAAAGAAAAAAGAATGCTACTTTAATTAGCTTGACATCTAATTGTTTCCTAATTGTCAGAAGTTGCCTTAAAGAGAAAGGGAGAAACAAATTTATTTCACAAGACTTACTGCAGATGCACCCTCACACACAAAAAAAAAGTTGTTGTTATTAACTTGATGATCCAAAGTTAATGAAATGGCTTGGCCTTATTTCAGAGAGCAACTGTTCCAAAGTAGGGGGATACCACTTTACTGTTTTATTTAAATGGAAACATTTGGGGGGGGGCTTGTTTCAAAACCACTTAACTTTGACTGAACTTTAGTCTCATGAATTAATATTAAAGGATCAGCCAATGTAGAAAGCTCTCTAGTAATCATGAGTTTAATCCAATGTCTTTTTATGTCAACAGGCAGTTTTCCATTGACTTCCCTGAACTTTGGATCAACCTTTAAATTTTCTCAAGTTAAGATGGAAATTTAGGGAATGGATCTTATAGGAAGTTCTCTTCTTCAATTTCAGGAGAGCTAAAGAACCTTCTCAAGTAAGGTTTTGTATTGTTAGTCTGTGCCCTTCTCTCTGTGTGCGATGTTTAATAAGGAAATGTGATATAAGTAGGAAGGAGTTGTTTAACATCACCACTCATGCAGAGAACACAGCTCATTCACCCCTGCAAATGTATCATCTGCATCTAGGATCTTCCCTCCTGAATTCCATTGCCCTGGTGCAAGCCACACAGAGCCACAGAAGCTGTGCCATACTGTGAATGGTTTGATGGGTGCCTGGTCCACTAGGTAGAAAAGTGGATGTCTGGGCCCAGAGAGTGGTGGTAAATGGATTTACAGCCAACAGGTGGCCTGTCACCAGTGGTGTACCCCACAGCTCAGTACTGGGGTCAGTCCTCTGTAATATCTGTATCAATGATCTGGATGAGGGGCTTGAGTGCACCCTCAGCAAGTTGCAGATAACACCAAGTTGGGTGGGACTACTGATCTGCCAGAGGGTAGGAAGGTTCTACAGAGCTGTGCTATAGGCTGGGGGGAGAGTGGCTGGAAAGGTGCCCAGCGTAAGAGGGCTCAGGTGCTGATTGACAGCGGCTGAACACGAACCAGTGTGTGCTCAGGCAGCTAAGGATGGCAACGACACCTGGCTTGTGTTAGAAATAGTGTGGTCAGCAGGACCAGGGCAGTGACTGCTCCCCTGTACTGGGCACTGCTGAGGTCACACCTCAAATCCTTTGTTCAGTTCTGGGCCCCTCATGACAAGAAAGACACTGAGGTGCTGGTGCGTGTCCAGAGAAGGGCAATGGAGCTGCTGAAGGGTCTGGAACACACCTGGAACACAGCTGTGAGGACCAGCTGAGGGAGCTGGGTGTGTTGAGCCTGGAGAAGAGGAGGCTCATGGGGGACCTTATTGGTCTCTACAACTGCCCAAAAGGTTGTAGACAGGTGGGTGTGTTGGTCTCTTCTTCCAAGGACCAAGCAAATGGACAGGAGGAAAGGGCCTCAGGTTGTGCCAGAGAAAGTTTCAATTGGATATTAGGAAAGATATCTTCACTGAAAGGGTGGTCAAGCATTGGAATAGGCTTCCCAGGGAAATGGTGGATTCACCACCCCTGGAGGTATTTAAATTATGTATAGTTTTGGCACACAGGGGCTAGGTTTAGTGGACTTGGCAGTGGTGGGCTAACATTTGGACTTCACAACCTTAAGGGTCCTTTCTAACCTAAATGCTTCTATGACTATTTTAGAATCTCATGCTCGATGTAGTAAAGCACTAGCTTTTCTGCTTGCTCCCAGTGGAGAACTTAATTTGCTTCTGGAAAGTGAGAGGCATGGAAAGCTCCAGCCCAAGAGCAGTTGCTGCATTTGCAGACTCCCCTGTTTAATCCCATTGCATTCTAATGCACGAAATTTATTCCCCATGGCAAAACCTACAACAAACAGTTAGGCTCTTCGTGGATAATTCAAGTGCCAGCAGTTCATGGAAGCAATTTAGAATAAACTAGGAGAAGGAACATTCATATTGGTTAGAGAAATCCTCAAAGGAAAAATCGAGGCCATGCACACTATTATCTAAGTGTTGGCACTGGTAACAATTATTTATTATTTGTAGTACAGTGGCTTCTAGGTGTTCCAGTTAAGTGTGGAAGCCTGCAGAAAGAAACTCATTGTCCCAAGATCTGCACCAAGAAACTCCAAACCTAAACTGATGCAAGCTGTAAAGGTAAGGCAATCAGCTTGCTGCCATCTAGTTGGGCTAGGACAACCTCCCATAGAAACAAAATTACTCTTTTCTATCTGCTGCCCTACCCACAGCCCTACACTGCTTTTCATCTTTGCTTACCTTTTATTCACTCTCCTAAGTTTTCTTTCTCCCTTCCTTCTGCTTTTCTTTGCACACAGGGGTAACAGGCAAGAACTAACCTAAAAGTTCAGCGTCATTGAATATACATCCAAAGTTATTCTATCAACTGCTTGCAGGATAAGGGGTTACAGAGTTACAGGCAATAAATGCTCTCCTGGGATCCAGGAAAATATGGGAACATGGCTGGATCCAGGCTGGATATTTTACTGAGTAGGAGGAAATAATTGTCACACCATGAGGCTAGAATTACCCACTGGAACCAACGAGAGACAACAATCCTTTTGGCTTCCCTACCAAGTACACACATAATGGAGAACTCCTTCCTCTCTATCACCACAGGATGTGGCTGGAGATATTCAGTTTTAATCTTACTCTGAAGCATGAGGTTGGTACAAATTCTGCCCTCAGCTCTCTTCGAGTATTAACAACACTAATGAAATTACTCTGGGGCAGTCATTTTTCATCTTGATATTCTTATGTTGCTGATCTGCATTGCAGCACTTTCTTTGCTCCTAAGGACTCAAAGTTTGCTTTGTAGCTGTAAGAATTCAGGAATGGCCTGAAGGCTCAGTCAAACCAGAATCAGCAGGGGACTGACCTTTAACACCTTGGGAAAAGGAGAAGCCAAAATTAATCTTCAAGTTTCATTCTTTAACACAGGGAGAGAGTGGGGAAGTTACTTTTGGTTGCTAAGGGAGCTTAGTTAAGTCTAATCAGAGCTCTCTTCTGAGCATGTACTCAGCATAGCTAGCCATGAACTTGGAAGTCTGAGAGAAGTTTAGCTGCAACCAGTGCACACAGAAAGAAGATTTCAAGACTACTGACAGACTCAAACCCACAGTAATCGATTCAACTGGTATGAAACTAGACTGATAAAAATTGCTCAAGGGTGTGAAACTGGTATTCTAGGTGGGTCATGGAGACTTTCCTACTCCTGTGTGACATCTTTCAGTATCAAAAGCCTCCCATTTCCAAGACTGTGAGAGTGATGACAGAGTTGTGCCCTCCCTATTACTTGGACAAGGAAGCAGTAGTTGCTGTCCCTGTCAAAAGAATGTAACTTTTGACTTCAGTATCACTTCTGTCATGTAGCCTCATTCTCAGATCTACTCCTTTGGATTCTGCAAGGATATGGTACAGACAGCCCTAGGAAAGCTAGTTGCTGAGGCAGAAATTTCCTATTAGAACTAAGAATTGTTGTAGCACTGTTTTTATATGCAGCACATAAATTGCAGGAAAAAAAAATTATGAACATACTTCAGAATAGGATGACAGTGATATTGGGCTACAGTGGGATGTAAAAACAAAAAAGAATAAAATTATCAGAGACTGAGGATAAAATGGTAAATCCATGTCAGGAGGTTGCATGCTTGAACACTGGAGCTTTCCCATAGTTTTTATGCAAATAATTAGAAAAATTCCCCAAAGCAGAGAGAAACTTCCCAGTAAAGAAGTGGCTGTTTCTGCAGTACATGCCACAGTACACGCCACAGTGCACACAGTACTGCCATTGTTTAGCCCCAAGCACATTGTGTGCCCTGCCGTGCTTCATGCCAGAGCAAATCTACCTGCCTTAATGCTGTGAAGAAAATATTTCTCTTTCTTCCAAAAATACTCAACCACTGTTTGTCACTAACATATTCTGCCTTGATTTTACCACGAGTTCTCTACAAAGGAGTTTTTGGCTCTGCGCAGACACCTGGTATCAGCCCCACCCACCAGTTCATAAACACATCTCTGAAGCCTGAAGTAGCTGTAGTGATACTCTGTAGATTTCCTGGAGTACTCATGGTCAAAAGACAGCAGAAATCATATGATGCCCACGTAGATCTTACTGCAGGTAATTAAACAACACTGAGGTCTTCTTTTCACGTGGATCCACAGCTAGAAACATGTGCTTTGGAATTGATTTTATAGGATGGAACTTGGTAAACTAATTTTGGCCCTGTTTTTATCAAAGTACAAGGAGCGTGGTGGCAGAAGGCAGCGACCATTGCAGGAACAGCCACCTCTCCTTACTGTGACTGGGATAGCAGAACTCAAAAGGCTGGTGCAGATAGAAACATCGTTTCATTGGGCTTTCCTTAAAACCACAGATAACTGCTAATCCTTGTTCTATAATACTGTGTACAAAGAATGGATTTGGTTGCAGGCTTTTGATTCTTTCGAACCAACTCCTAATGGCTACAAGTCAGTCACATAAAAAAGGATGTAATACCTAGTTGTGTGGCACGGTGATGGTCTGCACCCTCCAGAAGAGTCCTGATTGTTACAAAAATTCTTGAAAAAAAAAGAGAACATCTAATTTTCCTGTCCTCTCTCTACTTCTACACTGGCACACTTCCAAGGATCACTCCTAACCAATGGAGCTGGCTATGATTCAAGAGCCCATACACACACACACAAACAAAAAACGGATTACACAGCAGAGCAACAAGACCAAAGACCATTGGAAATGCATTGCTCACTCAAAGGGAGTTGCTTCTTGGAAGGGACACGGCTGTGCTAGTTAATCAGTACTGTCAAAATAGATGTCTTTATCACACCCTGTTATTTATTTTGCACCAAGAAAGTAACAGTACCTGGTGAAGTTCGGGAAGAAAGCACAACATTGCAAATTGCTTTTCTAGAACTGAAGAGAGCAGATTTATGGAGGAGATTGCTCCAAAAATGTACAGCAATATAACATTGGGAGTGAAAGAAAAACAAAATATATGTGTAGTATTGCTGACTACACTGCTGACAGGGCAATTGTTCTGGAGGAAATAATTTTTACAGTGCAACTGAAAAAAAAAGCCACCACCATCGCCTGAGATCAGATTGGTTAGAATACAAGATCTTTAACACATAAATACAAAAGAAACTTTCCTCTGGTGACAAAGAAAAAAAAGCAGAGAAAAGTCTCTGATTAAAAATTAAATAATGCACCTCCAGTATTGAGCCTCAGATCATCGGCATGACAATGCATCACTGATGAAGAGCGCTAGGCTCCTTGCAGCTTCAGGTCTTCCAAAAGAGCAGTATGGGGATCAGAGGTTCATTTCTGTGGCAGGAATAGGTGTTTGAACTTCCTCTTCCTTACTGGGCTGTGAAACACAAAGGAGTAGATCAGACCTCAGCTGGGACTGATAGTTGGCTATGCTTAAACTCCACCACGTGTGTTAGAAGCATGACTAGGGAGTAATTCTTGAGTTTGGACACCAAGATAAGTCTGGTCCTGGAAAAACTACAGAAAATACCTCCCTATACAAATGCATATAAACAGTAGTATAATCTCTATCCATCTCTATATTTTACACATTTATGGCATGAATGTCCTGCATATTTCACATGCTCTTGTGGTGGTGCACCCCCTCCCCTCCCCTTCTAGGTCGCACTGAAATGTGATCAGTGCTTGTTGGGCCTTGGCCTTGATGAACAGCACCTGGACTCAGCTCTTCCTGAGCTTAAGTGGCTGTTTATAACGAGGCCTTGTTTTCTCTAACATCTCCGTTCTCACATCTTCAAGTAAAGTGCCAATCTAAGCTGTGGCCAGGATGAAATATTGTTATGACTAAAGCCACTCTCTTGCGACCCTATAAATCGTGGTCCAAAATAAGACCCTTTGAGTTCTTCTGGACCACAGCGGGCTGTGACCAGCAACCTCCCTCTGAGTGGGACACCTCTCAGAGGCAGCAAATTCTCACGTTTGCTGTACTCAGAGGACCGCCGAACAGCAACGAGTCCTGGCCTGATACCACCAGTACTCGAGGCCCGATCCTTTGCCCGCTGGGAGATGCAAAAGCATCCAAAATGAGTATTTCACTGACCTCTGAGGGGAATTTTCACAGATACCTTGCTTGCACTGACTCTTTGTGTGCATGAACCCGCACATATGCTATAGCATATCGAGGAGAGATGCTATTCTCTTATATTTTTGGGTGACTTAGGTATCTCAGTGGATTAAGCCTGTAAGTAAGGTTAAGCCATAAGTTATAAGATAAGTTAAATGCTCTGTGTTGTTCTGCTAAGTTGCTAAGTTCGACTTTGAAGTCATAAGTCATAAATTATAAATTATAAGTCATAAGTCATAAGTTAGGTTAAATGTTAAGTGTTATTCCTCTGTTAAATTGTTAGGTTATAAGTGTTTCTCCTCTGTTAGATTGTTAAGGTATAAGTTAAGGTATAAGTTAAAGTACTGTTAAGATTTTAGGCCGTATTCTTTTTTACCTGTGCCCTCACTGTCCTTTTGAGACACAGACACACACATGCACACACACACACACGCACCCCCTAAATAGTTCTCTGTTCATTTTGGTTTGAATTGATTGACTCTGGATTTTTGTTTGTTGTTTTTTTCTCGGTGTGCCTTGGCTGTGAGTAGTAGGGTGAATCTTGCCAACAAACTTTGTGGTGCTCTTGCTTAATATTAAATCTGGTTTTTACTGATGCCCTTGCTGCTGATTTTTTAAGTAACCACAAACATGCGTTTGTAACAGCTCTGTAGTTGTTTCTTATGAAATTCCAGATTCAGGAGCTCAGCAGCCAGATTTTTTAATAATGAAACATATAGGCTTGAGCACATGTATTTTTTCCCACAAAATGTACTTATTGGTGAAAAATTGTTTTTCCAGAATGAAAGAAGTATTGCTGAATGTAATGTTAATAGATTAGACAAACAGCTAGGGATTAATTTTCTGATGTTTTTCTTTTTATATTTCTGCTGCCTAATTGTAATATTTAGATTTTTTAAAAAATAGAAAAAAAAGAGTTGTTTTCTCATTTAGATATGAACCTTTCTTGCAAATGCCTGTGGTTTAACCCCATCTGACAACTCAACCCCACACAGCCGCTGACTTCGGGGAGAGAATTGAAAGTGAAAAGGAGAAAGCTCATGGGTTGAGACCCATTCACCACTTGCCATGGGCGGGCAGGCATGTGTTCAGCTATCCTCAGGAAGGCAGAGCTCCACCTCACCCTATGGTGAAGGGTACCATCACTCCAAACATACCTGACTTCCTCCTTTTTCCCCAGCTTTATATGCTCAGCACGAAGCCATATTGTCTGGAATATCCCTGTGGCCAGTTGGGATCAATTGTCCTGGCTGTGTCCCCTCCCAGCTCCTTGGGCACCCCCAGTCTCCTCGCTGGTGTGGTGTGGTGATGGATGGCAGGGGGTGGCGATGTGCAGAAAGGGCCTTGACGCTGTGTAAGTGCTGCTCAGCAATAGCTGAATCACCCCTGCGTTGTCAACACCTTTCAGTGCAAATCCAAAATATAGTCCCAATACTATAAAGAAAATTAACTCTAACCTAGCCCAAACCATCACAAATATTAATTCATCCCCACACTCCTGTCCCCTCCCCACAATTTCAGTTCTACAAACACACTAAGACAGTAAATTTCCATACAAATATTTCGATGAGGACATCAACTAGCCGTGTACC
The DNA here is from genome assembly GCA_013400975.1 of Atrichornis clamosus. Taxonomy (NCBI): domain Eukaryota; kingdom Metazoa; phylum Chordata; class Aves; order Passeriformes; family Menuridae; genus Atrichornis; species Atrichornis clamosus. The sequence continues at coordinate 39,059 of WBMZ01012683.1, forward strand.
AAGACTATCTTCCCTGTGATTCAAAATATCCATATTTCTCTTTGCTATATTTTCAAAACTGAAGATTAGTCCTGATAATACCAAAACAAATACTCTGTGTTCATATTATAATGAAAAGAAGCAGAATGTCCTTATTCAGTATAAGCTTTAGTTTCAATAAAAACAAAAGAAGCAGAAAATTACTAATCTTTATTTGTGTTTCCAGCCTTTCAACAAGGACCATGACCTTGAATGTGTACCACCTGCATGTCAGAGAATAGCTCAAGAAATATGTGTCACCTAAAGATCTTCTAGTATTGTGGAGTGAGAACAAAAACCAAGGTTAAACACTCAAATATTAATAGAATAAGATGGGGGGAAAAAAAGAGAAGCCGCCAAGAAGGAAAACATTTATGAAACAAAGATTGAAAATACACTTTAATTTCTCATTAAGAAGACACAATCAAGGTCTCAATTAGAAGCATGATTTAATTCCCAGCATTAATTTAATTCCTGTCTGAAATTTGGTTGGAAAGCTGTATTTCACAAATTTCTTAAATTCTTTCTAGGTAGAAATAAAGCCTACAATTTGTATATTCAGAAACTCAGTTTGACACATTCATTGTTTTGAAAAATTCAGACATTTATTAACTCTCTCCTAGGCTTCTAAACCTCATGAAGCTGTGGTTTACCTGGAGTTCATGCAGTGGGTCACAGGAGCAAACTGCAGACAGCTGCAGCAGGGGGAGAAGGCAGTGGCAGCACCGGATGGAAAGCAACCGCGAGACTCCTGATTCCAGGTCTTCCAAACATTTCATTGCACTCCAGCACCTGCTTGTATTCTCAATTGCTCCCATCAAAGCATGGCCTTTCTGAGGAGTCTGGGTGCTTTGGGCAAAGAGATCTGGCCTGGGTGTTGGGTTTTTTTTGGAAAGGGGATGAGAAAACATGAAAGTTGACAGAAAAGAAAACCCTATATATCTTGGAAAAAGCATCCGATAAAAGGTTCCGATAAAAGGTTTTGAGAAAGAAATTGAGAAGGTGCTGTTTCGAAAGAGATTTGCTGCCTTTAGCTGGAAAACTGAGTTTTTTGAATCTTCATATTTTCAGGGCTGGAGCTTTTTTCTAACATCTATTATTTCTGACCATGGTAAATACTATCAACTTCACTTTTTATAGCCTATTTCTTCTCTCCTTGCCACCACTAGATCCCAGAACTGAAAACTACATTTTCTGTGTCCCACCTGCTGCCCTAGACTTCTCCTCCAGCACACGAACCTTGCTCACCCTTTCTGGGGGAACCTCACCCATCCTTCCTTCTGCCTCTGATGGCAAGGCTCCCAGCTGACATATCAGCCCTTTTCAAATGGGGTTAAAAAACCAGCATCAATTTCCCATGAAAGCCAGGAAGTTAAGAAACACCAGGAGTTTTCTAGACCCAGTGATTTTCTTTTGTTAGATACCTGTTGATGCCGAGAGGCTTTTTGCTTTTGCCTTTTTGCCTAGTCCAAGGTAGAATTCCTGAACTGTTTCAGATTAATAATACCCTATATCCTGGACAAAATAGAGCCAACTATCTCTACAGCTTTCCAGGGTTGAGAACATGCTATCGCAGAGTGACGACTGAAAGACGAACATTTAATTCTGTGCCTTAATTGGAAATCTTTGTAAACTATGTTTTTTGTTAGAACAGCATATATAGAGCTATGGGATAGAGAGAAGCCATCTTTTTTTCTTTTGCCATCTCTTCGATTTGCATCTTTTCCTTACCCACACCCTACCCTTACCCAAACCTTTTGTATACTGGGCCTTTGTTCCAGGTTGGGGGAGGACTGCCCTTCCCTCATTTGTATTTTGGAGAGGCTTCCAAAATAAAGTTTTTGCTTTTTTCCCTACCTACATAAAATCTGCCTCTGGCTTCTGTTTTGTCACTCACAATGGGGGGCAGAAAAAGGCAACACTGTAAACAACTTCNACAATGGGGGAAAAGGCAACACTGTAAACAACTTCCTTTTTTTTTGAGTTTTTTGGATTTTTTGGGTTTTTGGGTTTTTTTAGTTTTACTATCTGCTTTTATGAGAACATTTATGTCTTCTACTATTGTGAAAAACAGATTTATGGCTTAGACTAAAGCTCAGTGAAAGTTTTTGGCTAAAGTATCTCTGGAAGAAATTATTCAATGAACAACAAAATATAAAAACTAGTCACACTAAATTTACTCAATAGTTTGAGCCACAAAAGGCTTAAAGTAGTCCTCCTTCCCACTCCCCCACAAAAAATTTGATTTTTAAGGAAAATTGGGTATTTATATTGTCTTCTTTCAAAAGTGTTTATGATTTAGAAATATTTGAGCAAACTTATTTTAAAACTAAAAAAAACCCCAAATAGACAAAAAACCCCCAAATATTTAGGCAATGCATTTTGCAAACAATCTAGCTAAAGAAATTTAAGTTACCTTAAAAATGTTTCCTTTGCAAACTAAACCTTTTTTTTTTTTTTTTTTTACTTTCTGAAATACCAGGAAAACAAAAGATTCACTATTTACACAGCTGTTTTCCTGATACATATGCCCCAGTCTCACAGCTACATTTCTTATTCCTGGCTGAGCTTCCCAAGAACATTCCACTTGTTAATAGCAGTAATATGTGTCAATTCAGGCTTGAGGTAGGTAGGTGGTGTTTAGTGGATTTTTGCCCAATGTTATTCAGTCTGAATAGATTCCATTTTATTATTTTATCAGTGACTCAAAAATGGGATAAAATATTATGCTGCAATCTTCTCTTTGATTTAGATTGAAGATTTGGTATTATAATAAAGGCAATAATGCATATACCAATACATTTCCTCCTTCAGGAAGTTTTTTACACTTCCTCACCATTCTCATTATTTTTATATATATATATATATTTTTTAGTAACATTCCTGTAGAAGTCTTTTTCATGGCCTAGCCTATTTCACTGGCATCTCACATCCTAAGTTTTGGTTATCTACTGCATCAAGTTTGGGGTTGTTCTAAGCTTTGCCCACAAACTTTGGTTACTGTTCTCTAGTAAGATACTTCAAATTAAGTTTCTCAGTTTTGTAATTTATTTCTGCTGAAGCTGTAGGGTTGACATGTTTCACTAGAGTTTAATATTAAATGAAAAATAGACGTATAACATTTTCTTTAGCATTTAATCAATTTCACACCCAAAATTCTTCCTCTTTACACCCTCACAGCTTATCTGAAATTTATTGTATTTTCTGTTTTGCACGCTCCCATTGTAAGTTCTCTGAACACTAAGTTTATACTCCAGTAATTCTCACCTTTCACTCTCCTTTTCTCACTTTATTTCACCATTTTCTTTTTATTCATCCACTACACATAATTCTCTGACACAATTTGCCTTTCCTGTTTCATTGAATGCTTTTCCCAATTTGAACTTCTGTACTAGCTTTCCAGGCTTCCCCTGTCCTTCACCACCTCTGGATCCTCTGTGGAGCTTTCTTGGCTCTACTTTTTCTACATTTCTGCTCATCCTCACGCAGATGTACTCTTTAGTGTCTTTTCTCTGTATTTTTCTTCTCCAAATCCTTTATGTAGAAGTTGTGTAAATGCTTCCCTGCTAATACTCTCCAGATGCATATCTACTAAAATCATCCTCACTTCATCCAAAGGCAAGAACCATCCTTTGCATGACCAATTTGAGTAAAAACAGCAGCTTGATCCTTGCCTGCCTTTGTTCACTCTGATACTTGTCGTCTTAGTCTTTTCTTTCCCAAAACTATTTTATTGAGTTTGGAGACATGATCAGGACAGTGGCTTCCAAAGCACTGAAAAGGCATTTTTTTTATTATCTACAGCTTAGCTTTATGGTGTCCTTCCTGCCTTTCATCAAAAGCCTTGCTCACTTTTGCTTCCTCGATGGGATCATGCTTAGCAAACAGATCACTGCTCCCAGTCAGAATGCACGCACACCATGCTTAGCCAGACTGATCCCTTAGTTTCTGTCCAGAGGATTTTTACATACTGGGTGGAACTTGGGCCATTAAGTAGTCTGAGAACTCACAACAGAAGAAGCAAAGTAGTAAAGGAGCTTAACTATAACTTAATCATTGCTAACAATAAATTTGTATTTACAAGTTAACCGGAAAACAGATGAACTTGCTGTACCACTTAAAAAAGGAGAGAAAAAAAAAAAGGAAGATATCACCACAGTATATATTCTATCTGTTCAAACATGGAAGGAGGTCTTCGCATGGCATTTAGAACAAATATGATATTTGTTTATTCAAAATAGACAATGGAATTCTGCAACCCATTCCTCAGGCGCATCTTGCTGAGAGTGCCTGAGCTGCAGGACACCACCCCAAAGGTGAAATTTCATTGTGAAATTTGTATCCAAATGAATACAAAAAGTATTTGTTTATTGAAATATATTGTAGCAGTTTTCAAAAAGTGACCTCCTGAGAATTGCAGCAGTGGAAAAAAGATCTATTTTAGTTACTGCTCAGCTTGGTATATTATGCATCAACCTAGGGCTTCTTTTGCCAAGGCTCTTAAATTGTTTTAGAAAAAAAACAAATGAATAAAATAATACATATCAGCTCTACAGAACCATTTTTTTCCTCTTGGTTATACCAGGATAAATTCAGAGCAAATGCAATGAAGTCAATTATTTTCTAATAGTGTAAAAGCAAACAAATTAAGCTCTGAAGATTTTCATGTTTTATTTGCCAAGTGTTTTCATGTTGTGTTGGCAAATGGACAGTGACAGGATGTGCAGGTTTCGGGAGCCCTTTGGCAGGCACCAGAGAAGCCCTATGATACCCCATGACAATGCAGCCATTTGCGAGTGCTACCAGAACCGTACTTCCTAGCCGGAAGCATAGCGGTTCCTCTCACTGGTTTGTTCTGCTTACATACTTACTTGCTAAATTGTAAGGAAAGACACATCCTGAATGTGTCCTTGGGGTGGCAGTTGAGATTTTTTTTCACTAAACCCCAAATAGGAAGGAAGAACATAAAACAGAAACAACAAACACCTATCATCCACTCTTCCTCCTTCCTTCAAACATGGGCTCAAACTCTCTACAGCCTTCAAGAGTATCAAGAATCATGGTTCCTTTATTCAGTCAGAACAAATCATCTCCTTTTGGAGATAAGCTTTCAACCTTGCATTAAATTACTTACATTATTTATTAACAACCTATGTTTGCTAAAAGAATATGGAGTCATTCATCATAATTAATTTCATTTATGCTTAACAAATTAAGGGGCAAATTAAAAAATGACCTTGAGGTCTGTAAATGCAACTTCTTGAAAAGCTGGGCTTCAAAATCTCAGTTTTTAATCTTGAAAGCACTTTCCAAGTTGTCACTCCAAATGAAGGTGCTGCAGCTACTGAATCACTTCTCTCCAGGAGTCAAAAAGCCCTGGCTACCAGAGTGCCTCTCCAGCCACAGTGGGAAGCCAGCACATTGGCAGGGCTGCTTGGAGGCTTCTGTGGAAGAGTAGTAGTTGTATTGGGTTTGCATAGAAAGGTTTTGGTAGCAGGAGGGCTACGGGGGTGGCTTCTGTGTGAAGCTGCCAGAAGCTTCTCCCGTGTCCAGCAGAGCCAATGCCAGCCAGCTCCAAGACGGACTCACCAGTGCCCAAGGCCAAGCGCATTAGCAACAGTGGCAGCCTCTTTGGGATAAGTGGAAGGGTAGATGTTACTGTGTAGGAGCAATTGCTGCCAGAGGAAAGAGGAGTGAGACTGTGTGAGACGAAGAGCCCTGCAGACACCAAGGTCGGTGCAGGAGGGGGAGAAGATGCTCCAGGCAGTGGAGCCCATGGTGAGGATCATGGTAAAGGCCATCCCTCTGCACCACGTGGAGGGCCACAGTGGAGCAGAGATCCACCAGCAGCCCACAGAGGACCCCACACAGGAGCAGATGAATGCTTGAAGGAGGCTGTGACCTTATGGGAAGCCCACAGTGGAGCAGGCTCTGGAAAAGACATGTCATCCTGTGGAGAGAGGAGCCCAGGCTCGGAGTGGGTTTTTCTGGCAGGACGTGGGACCCTGTTGGGGATCCATGCTGGAGTTGTCTGTTCCTGAAGGACTTCCCCCCATGGCAAGGATCCACGCTGGAGAAGTTCGTGAAGAACTGTATCCCTTGAGAAGGACCCATGTTGGAGTATTTTGTGCACAGCTGTCTCCTGTGGGAGTGATCCCACGCTGGACTGTGGGAAGTGTAGAGGAGTCCTACCCTGAGGAGGAAGAAACGGCAGAGACAACGTTTTTGATGAACTGACCGCATCTCCCATTCATCGTCTCTCCCACACTGGGTGAGAAGAGATAGAGAAACTTGTGAGTAAAGTTGTGCCTGGGAAGAAGGAAAGGGTGGGGGGAAGGTGTTGTTAAGACTTGATTTTTTTTCTCATTGGCATATTCTGATTTGATTGGTAATATTAATTTCCCCAAGCTGAGTCCGTTTAGCTCATCATGGTAACTGATGAGTGATTTCTTCCTGTCCTTATCTCAACCCATGAGACTTTTGTCATATTTTCTCTCCCCTTCTCAGTTGAGAAGGAGGGGTGACAGAGCAGTTTTGGTGGGCACCTGGTGTCTAGCCAAGGTCAAACCACCACATAGTTTATTCCTCAATAGGACCTAATACAGATATAGGACTCTGTTCCTGGTTAAATAGAACAGTGACTGCTACTTTCTCCTAAGACAGCTGCAGGAAGTGTAAACATCCACTTTTAGTCAAACCTATTAGATGGAGAATTTGATTTCACCTCTTCCCCTTTTAGTGTACTAAATGATTCAGGCATAGAGATGTTCACTTTTCTTTTTGAACCATGCAAAAGAGCAAGAGAACAGCCAGACAAGAGATAAATATGAGGGTGATTGAGTCCAAATTGTTGCAATTGTTATGGAGAGGGGAGCGGTGAGTTTCACCTTGAAGCATTAAAAAAGCTGTAATATATACAAATGCTCTCTTTGCAGGTTTCCTCCAACATCCACATTGTAATAACCTTGTTTTTTCCTGATGCTTGTGATTTCATATGACACATACCCCCAACAGCCAGGTGAGAGGGAGCTCATTGCAAGTTACATATGGCCAAGGTGCTTCCCAAGGAACCCTGCCAGCTGGTTACTCACAATATGCACTGAAAATTGTGGTCCTACAAGATGGAATAGGAGGAAGAGTCCTAAAGCAGTTCTCATATCGGGGAAACAGACTTCTTCAGTGCAGCCTCAGCTGTCTTCAAGGCTCACCTCCTCTGTCATCTACTCTGTTGAGAGAATTGTGTCAACAAGGCTGAGAAGGTATTGGAGGGAATATAAACAGTTTTCTTGCCTACAGTTGTATAAAACCTCACACCACCTAAATAATGCTGAGCCACTTGTAGTCAGCAAGACCTTTATTGTTGTTGAAACAATAAAGCACAATGATCTCCATCACAACAAAGAAAGTTCACAGCTCCATTTTTCATCCCTGTTCCATACATGTTGGACATGGTCCTTCCCCACTTAGCACTTCATCTCTTTCCCCAACTGAAATTAGAATGGGGATGCAGAGAAAGCTTAAGAGGAAGGGGATTATTACTGCTAACTCTGGCTGGTGTATCTGGGCATCAGCCTATCACCTGCTGTTAGTGTACTGAAACACAGAAAAAAGCTGCATTTCTGTAAAAGACATGGGGAGCAAAATTGGACAGAAGAGTGTCAGACTGCAGTTATTCCATTCTTTCACACAAAATGCGAAATAACATGTTAACTGCCTTCTGGCCATATAGTAAGCACCCATTAAAATAATTACCATATGGCTCTTTTAGGGACATGGTAAATTTCCTGTTATTTCACAATCCATTCAGATGAACAGTTCACAATGGACCCTACAGGATCTTTAAAGGATTTTATCAGGTTACTGGTTTAAGGTTTTGATAGAGATTCTGAAGAAAAAGCAGGTGGAAATATCAGCTCACAAACTGGCTCAGCAGAGTGATTACTGGGCTATATTCTATGTTCAAATGGGAAAAGGAAATCCCTTGAAATAAAAGTCTGGCTGCTGCTGATTAGCTGACAAGAATGAAATTGAACACTATACACATAAAACTCTATATGTGCAACCAACAGATCCATCATGTCAGCAATTCATTTTCTTATGGTAGCATGGGCTTGGAAAGAAATCCATTAAGGCCCAAAAAAATTAATAGCACAGAAGAGAAGTATCCCCTGCCTTGAATGGTTTTCTATACACATGCCTTACCAGTCTAGTTTGGTGTTGTCATTTTTTTATATTTATCCCTTCCTCATTTATTAACATACTGCATTATATAATCCGGGACTCAAATATTTTTCTTTTTGCTCTTATCAGTAAATAACTTACATTAGTTTCTTAGCTGCAGGAATAATGCAATAAGAATATTCTACATATCTATAGATACCTCTAAATCTTTGGGTGGTTCCAGTTGTACTTGGAGCTTATAACAAGGACTAAGTGCAGGAAAGACTGAGGGTGAACTCCAGTTAACACTCATCTAAAATATCATTACATCAGTAGGGGTTTTTTTAACAGCCTGTATCATCTCTATCTTTCTCTCCAGTTTTTCTCCTTGCAGAGCTGTTGAAATGCATTGTCTGTTGGAGGGCTCCAGTTGTGGTGGTGACGGTACGTTAGGTGGCAAGTCCCATGAAGCATGCTAATATGTGCTAATCTTTTAATGATGATGAATATTTGACTCTTTGTAATGGGGATATTTTTTTTAAAGAGGCTTTCCACAAAAAAAAAATCATCACAATGGTTGTCACAAGTAAGCTTCCCTCCCCTTTGAAAGAACTGACTGTAGTGGAAAAGATAATTACTTAGTTCCTTTATCTCCGAATTATTTGTAATAAAACCTGAAATCGCACCACAAGGTCTTTCATGAGGATGTCATAAATTAAGATGCATCGATGTATTTGGTGCATCTGTTCAGCTCTGCGCTCCTTTGTCTTCTGCAAATAGCGCAGCAGCTTCAATACCCAGCAGACAGCATTTACGCAAATGATGTCGTGGTCTGTATCATTAATATTCAGCGATTGTCTGTCATAGACACCTTACTGTACATCTGTTATGCAAATTTATGTTAATTTTTGCTCACTGACAGCTGCCTTGGTTCCCTCCCTAAAATGATCTTTTCCATTTTGAAGTTTGCAATCTGTTCCCAAAAATGTTAATCTAACAATTAACTGAAATTGCTAAACAGAAATTTTACATGTTATGTCCAAAATAGAAACCAGTGTTTTTAAATAGATGGTGAATCTTCTCTTCACATCATTTGTTTTATATGTGATTCAGAGAAGGGTAAACATTGATCTTTGCACAGTCTGTGTTGGGATAAGTGACAATCTCCCTATACAGTAATAGGTTTTGCAGGAAATGATGCCATTTTCTTTTCACATAGGCTATCGGCATGAAACTGACTTTCCCATTAAAAGCTGTTCTTTGTACAGTTGTTTCCTGCTAAGAGTTTTGGAAATGGAAAGGCCACTATTTATTAACACATTATCCATTTAAACCTTTTATTTTAAATAATATGACCATATTTCAAATAAAGGCAGCAACCATTTAAAAAACATTTCAGAGCAGTTGCATCATGTTAGCGTAATGTATCAGGAAAAGTGAGATACCTAGGTCTTGTAAATTAGGTTCAGACTGCTGGGTAAAATGCTTTGACCCAGTGTGCCCAAAACTTTCTTGCTTCTAGAGTCAGGAACCAGACAAGTTACACCAGGTATCCCCTATGGAATCACTGAGCATCTAGACTGCTGGTGTACAGGGAGGGTTTAAGTCTTAGACATTAGGAGAGGTACACAAGAAAAGCCTAGGCATATTAAAAAGGTCTGCAGCCTAAACCAAAGTGCAAGCATTTTGCTGGCAGTCTCTCCAAGTTCTCAAACTTCCCTTACATTTGGAGCAAGAGAAACATTGATAGGAGCCAGGGAAAGTTTTGGTCAGGCAGACATCTGCAAGAGAGGTCAGAAATGCAAAGGTAGCTGGGGTGAAATGGAAAGGGACAGGTTGTAGTCATGGATCAGGCTGTTAGGAAAGGGAATTAAATAGGAGTAGGTGCATTGCCTGTATTTGGAAAGAAGCTCCTACATGTCCGTATACTAAGGACAACAGCTTCAAAGCAAGAGCTGCTTAACTGCGTTGCCTGACAGTGTAACAGGGTCATGATGTAATAGATTTTTTAAAGAAACTTATGGCCAAACAAGAATTTGACAGAATAGCACAGAACCTGACTATAAACGATAGAGAAAGACAGGCTGAAAGAAGTTGAATTGTAGATATTAGGAACAGCATTACGGAGCACCACTGATTCAGTATCAGTCTTCACCATAGAAAATACAGCCAAGATACCTATCCAAGCCGTATCCTTATCAGGAAATAAAGAGCACACTATGTCAAGCTGATCTGTCAAAATAAGAAGAGTAGGAAAATTAAACTGATAAATTAAAGAGCAGCATGTCACCTGACTGATGGCATCCCTCCAGGAGATCTCTTAGAAGCATAGCTGCTGTTTCTAACAAAGAATACAGAATAACTCATTAAAAAACTCAGAATGGCAGGGTAGCAAACATTGCTCTTTCCTTCCAAAAAGGGAAACCAGGGAATTCTCAGAGTTACAAACTATGAATCCTCAGAAAACATTTTAGAACAATAATTAAGACAAAAGTAGAAAACCACCAAAATGAGAATGCTATGAGGCCAAGCTGACAGAGCTTCTACTAAGGAAAATTATTCTTCTGTAGTCTACTGTAATGCACCAAGAGTGTTAAACAATGGATGATGAAGACCATTTCATAAATAAGTTCACTTGAAAGCCCATGTATTTAATTGAAAAAGTATTTCCCCAGGAACCAATTAGTAAAACAAAGTAATCATGAAAGAAAACTGAATACTCTGCTGTAGTTCAGAAAGTAATTGACAAAACTGCAACAAATAGAAGTATGTAACTTACTTCCAAATTAGAAACTTGTAGTGAAGATATTTTTAAAACTGCAATTAATAAGATTGTTCATAAAAGAACTAAACAGATATATCAGTATTTGCAGGTGGCAACACTTTGTCCAGATGTGCAGACAAAGAAAGTGCTTGACAGACTTAAGAAGGCCTTTAAATTAAATCACAAGGGAGCACTTAAAAAAAAATTCAGTGCCAAGCACAAGATAAATTTAGGGACATGGGAGACCTGATTACATTTCCAGAAATTACCTGAGGCATCAGGTTCTACCATTTACTGTTACAGGCAACCACATCATATAACTCTCCATTATAAGTTTAACAAGTCCCAGAATTTTTTTCTAATCAGAAAGGTCATACACATTTTTTTGATAAACAGTCTCCTCAGAGTGAAGTTTGAATTATTTAATTCATCAGTCGAGTGTACGACGGAGGTTACAGCTAAACAGAATGACTCATAAAAATTAAAACTGATTGACTCTTCACCTGTCTTTTCATAAAGCACTTTCATAGCTAAAGCAGAACTTGCAATATAGTTTCAGTAACATTATACTATCCTAATATGGGGGGGGGGAAATACACAATAAGAATTTTTGTTTTCACAATAACTGACATCATTTGGGATGACCCATTTTACAGTCATTTCCTTTTTTTTTGGGCACCAGCAGGAAATGGAAGGACCCTTCTTGTGTCATCTCCATACTGTCTCCTGTGCTTGTATTTCAGTAGTTGAGCCTTCATAAATAGTTTTCCTGATTATTTACAACATCCTGAAACACCTTCCTATGGAAATCTTGGGGTTTTTAATTACAGGAAGTTGACAGGGGACACAGGGGCGCACACCAAAGTTGTCTGTCTGGCATGATCTGCAGTGTTGGACTGGTGGGATGACAGCAGGAAGGAGGTGCAGGCACAAAGCTGTTAAGAGCAGTGAACCAGCCCAAGGTTACTGCATCCACCTGGCACACCAACCAGCACATATCTGCCTGCTGGATGCTATTCATCAGTCCCAAAGCTCAGGGCTCTGTTGCTGCACTTTTAGCTTAGTTTTGAAGTTATGTCAAATATCTAGAGTCTAGAAAGATTGTTCTTAAATTGATATCCACAGAAAGATATAGTTTTCATTATTTGCAATATTTGTCACAGTAACTGGAAGAAAAGAATGCCAAAGAGCAGTTACAGCATAACCAATCTCAGAGTTTACATCAGAAACTTTAAATCTGATGTCTCAGATCTCCCAGACTGATTTTCTCCCCTTGATGATGTTAAGATTACATGATCTCTTTTAAAATTATTATTATTTTTATAGCACACCGGCATTTTACTGTCAAATATCTGAATCATTTATAAGGAAAAAGAATGTGATGAGCTGCTTAATTTAATGTCCTTAAAACCTTTACAAGTATTTTTACAACATGTAAACGTCAAGTTGCTGACTATAGCCTCAGCAGCAGCTCAGGGACTATGCCAGGAATTTCCACACATAGAAATGAGCAAAGAAAAAGGCAATTTTGCCATTTTGATTTTCTCCTTCTTCACATTTTTGAAATGGAAACAAATATTTCACTGTTTCTTGATAAAGAAACAAAAAACAAACCAAAAAATCGTGTCAGAAAGTTATGATAGACTGATTAGGATATTTTGTTTCCACAAAACAAACATTGTAGCTTAGTTTTCAAGTTTCTGAACAGCTTTAATACATAGACAAAATAAGTTTAATCAGAAATGGCCCCTTTAAATAATATAATAATTTAAAAATCAAAACATTGTTCCAAACTTGGTGAAACATTCTAATTGTTTTAAAACTGTGCTTCATTGAGACTGATTTAAAAAGTCTTAATGAACTATATTTCATTTGAATTGGTGAAAGAAAATTTCACAGCCACCTTTGACAGAAGTTTCCTGAATAGCTTTTTCCTGAGATGGTGTGCAAGAATTTGAGGTCTGAGCTGTCTGTAACCAAAATCCTGAATCTGACTGAACAGCAACAAATCACACCCTATCGTCAGCCTTTGCACGTGTTTTGTATGCAAATACCAACCAAAGAGAGAAGAACTCAATAGCACAGCAGCTTTCCAGGCCCTACACCTTTGAGAAATGTGGCAAAAGCCTGCCCCACAAACACAGAGATGAACAGCAATTCTTGTCACAACCCGACAGGTATGGTGGCTGTTTGCAGCTTGGCCTTTCTGTGCCTGGTGGGGTGCAACTCCCGTTCACTCGTGTCTCCCCACATCCCTCACTGCTGACCCAGCTCTGCCATCCTGCTGCCAGGCTGTCACTGCACAGCAGCTTCTGGAGATGGTATCTGCAGCCACAAGGACAAAAGGGTTTTGTTTGTTTTAGGAATGCTGCTGAACCAGACAAAATCACTGTTGTATTCACTTTAACTGTTCTTTATATTGACATCTACCTCCCCAAGACAGAATATACACTTAGAAGGCAGACTTAATTAGATCCCTTATTTCTGACAGCTACTAGTGCAGTAATAATATTCTTGTCTTCCTACTCACATAGGTCACAGAAAATAAGACTGAAGGGATCTGAAAAGATTAGAAGTTTTCTAAAATATTCAGAAAAGCAGAGCTGAGGTTGACCTGTGAAGAGTTGCATTTCTTTATGAGACTGAGTGACTTTCATCAGTCATTTTATTGACCAGTGTAGAAAAATGTAAGTTAATGAACATGGTGAAAACCCCCACTAAACTCCCATGAAATCTGCTCCAACACCACTGCTCTGACTGATGCTAATTAGTAATAGGATCATGGGGTTGTAATAGGTAATTTCATGGATCTATCACCTCACTGATTAATAATAATCAAGCAAGTCAGCTAAATAGTAGGAATGATTAGGAGAGGAGAACAAGAGTATATACATAATCTTGCTGAATAAATCCATGGTTTGCCTGCATCTCAGGTATTATGTTTTATACTTGTTCCCTGTTCTTAAAAAGTAGAAAAAACCCCCAAGAACCATTCCAAGAAGAACATAATGAAAACCCAGTTCTGTTTAAGGAATGTCAAAACAGACTAGGTGTCTTCAGCCTGTAGAATAAAAAAATGTGTACACTCATTACTGGTATGGGTGTTTAGAAAGTGACTGTTTACTCTTTATTCCACTGCGGTGTTCAGGGGCAAAGAGAAGCCAAACTTAACACGAAGGAGGTGGGTCTGCATTCCCTGGGTGAAGAACTGTTCAGCCCTCTGAGAAGACATATCTGGTTCAGAAAGCCTTCAAGCTAGTAACGCTTGGAAACTATGAATAGGTAGGGCAGGACCATGTACATCTGTCCTACTGTTCTCTAGGTCATTTTTCTCAAGTGCAGACACAAGAAGTTAGGCAAGAGAAAGCTTAGAGGCTCAGACATTTACACCAGATAAATAAACGATCTTCATGTTTTCTGCAAGAGAAATGAATGTGTAAATTAGCACAAAATCCAAACACAAAGTATTTTGGAGTTTTCAGCCCTCAATTGACCACAAAATATTCCTATAAACAATCAGACAAGCCTCCCTTCAGACACAGGACTATTTGTTCCCCATGTGACAACACAATTCTTCATTTTCCCCTGCTCAACAAGTCCCAGCATTAAACGAGCCCCCAGTGTGTCTTCACTCTCAGCTTAATAGGCTGCAGCTTTGTTCTGTGACCGACCAAAGGCTGACAAGCATCATCCCAAAGAAGGTCCCTGTCCCCTGCTTCAAAACTCTTCAAAATCCCACTCACAAGTGAAAAACCTTTCGTCTACAGGATCATCACAGAAGCCAATTCACCTGAGAAAAACACTCCCACCAGATGTGGTGCTGTTGGAGGCTCCTCTCAGCTCTTGCAGTGCCTCTGCTTGTTACATCATTCTTATTTTTTTCAAAAACAAGTCTTTATCAGAATGTGACCAGCTACAGGAAAATAAAACTCACATGCTTCAAAACAGATTTAGCAACTCAGTAGAGTTAATACAGAAAAAAATGTATGGAGACTTGTCATAAATGATGATCTAAGAGATTTTTGGCCACTAGATTGCATTAACCTTTTCCTTTCAGTCCAGTGATTCTAAATCCAATTAAGTAATTGCCTTTTCCTTCTATTCAGATAAAACTGTTACTAGTCTAACAAGTGGTACTGGCTTGTGAACCACTGCTCCATGTATTTAATTGTTTTGGTCCTTTAAAAATGCCATAGTGATAAAGAGGAACAGAAACAAAATAAAAGTTAATTAATTAATTAAGAAGTTAATTCATTCATTAATATGTGGGGATAACTTAAATTAATCAGTGTGTATATGCTGGCACTTCCTGAGGTCTTACTGAAAATGACACTGTACCAGAAGTAATATCAAGGGGAAAATGATGCAAAATTACTTCATAGTCACAATCAAGTTGTAAATATCTGCTGAGGATATATCACAAATGCTAAACTTTCTGTTGCTGTAACTGCAAATAATTGTGATGTTTCATGGAAAAGGATATCAGAATAATACAGCTTTAGAAGGCCTTTTTTAGTGCTTTTCAGTGGGTTTTTTATATATATGTATATATGCATGGACAAAACAATATCTCCCTAGACTCTATGGAAAAACTTCCACTAACCTAAGAAGAAAAAGTCAAGCTCATAGCTGAGTAGGAATAAATGACATTTTGATCTATGTAATATGAGGATATACAATGCATAAATTGAACTAATTCAGCTGGGCAGCAGTGTGTGTAAGTTTAGAATTTTGCCCAGAAATATTCATTACATTGAAGTCCTTCTCAAATGCCAAATATTCTTTGGCAAATAAGTAGAAGTGTCAATGAAAAGAATAAATAAACCCAGATAAATTTTTAAGATTAATTACTTAAACAGGTGTGCAGGTTAGAGAAAATCACAAAGAAATTACCCCTGAGAAAAGGCATATATTCACCTCGTTACCTGCCTGAGTTTCTACATTTACACCTCTTTGGTCTTTGTTTTCCATTAACTCTAGTAAATGAGGTTATTTGTAGCCAGGCAAAGAAAAAAATATGAATTTAAGCAAAAAGAATACCTATGAAAAGCCAGTCTGTGGTATTTCAAGCTCACTTGGGGATTTATACCAGGATGTGACTCCTAGAAACTGTGCACAGCACTTAGGAAAGGGAGCACTTTGGCAACCTGTACCTTCGTGAGGAGCAGAGCACTGAAAAGCCATGTGCATGTTTCTTGAGCACTGCAGTTCCCACAGAATTCATCAAAACTCCAGCTGAAACTAAAATGACTGAATCCAAGGTTTAATGTAGACGTCTTGTACATTTCCATCGCATTATATTTGCACTGAAAAGGTCACAAGCTGAACTTTGTAAAACACAGAAGATCCAGTGGGGTGAATCATCATACTATTGGCTAATAATTTTTACATATGAATACACTGAGCTTCCCTCAACGGTGTTTTAATACAAGCCTTGGGATAACATCAGGTGGCACTCTGCTGAGACAAAATGAGCTATAAAAAAGAGAAGTATAGACATTTATTCCCAGGACCTTTTGGTTAAGCCATCATTCCATAAGAAAAAAATAAGCACTTTCTCAAGTTTATATGCAATCTATCATTCTACAAATTTTAATCTATTAATTTTAATCTATTTTATCATTCTTCAAATGTGAAGGCTTAGTTCTCCATCTTCATGGCAGTTACAATCTCCCATGTAGACTGGTTCAGGCCATCCCACAACAACTCATAAGGAATGGAATTTCTGAAAAGACATTCTTGAGAGTTTTTTGCCATCCTCTAATTGCACTGCAAATTAATATGAATTCTCTATGTTTCCCTGGCACTTATATCTGTGATGCACGAACACCTGGATACAGACAATACACTATCATGTTGTTGGCTATTGAAAAGTCTTTCTGTAAAATCAAACTGTTAAATTCAGCAGCCTCCACCATATGATTCTAGTTTTATTATTAACTGCTCAATATCAGAACCTTTTTATTCTCTGTAACTGACTTCTTTCTTTGGTTTGCAGCTGACTCAAATGAAACACCTGCAACCATTATGTATAACTATTGGAAAACAAATTCGAAGTCAAAAGCCCTACAAAGTCAGAATGTAGTGAAAATTCTTCAGAGGACTGCAGTAAACATCACTTTTGCACAAGCATTGTGATCCTGTGTAGGCTAAACCTGCAAGGTAAAATCACAGTCCACATAACCCTTTGGTTATAGCATGGAGACATTTACAACCTGGAGTCAATTCTGCAGAGGCATCCAACAGATGAGCCATTCAAAAAAAAAAAACCCTTGCTTTCTGTGAGGAGTCTTTCTACTGTCAACTCTATTTACTGTCACTGCAACATTATCCATCACACCGTGGAAAGTATCAGACATAAAAATAAAGTGGAAATCTATAAAACTGGTTTTGAGTCAGTAAAAAATGTCAATTTTGTGGCAGTCTTTATTAATCCTATTAACTGCAGTACTTTGGGATCCATAGGATTTCATAAGACTCAATGCAAGTAGCATTCAGATAAAAGAAGACACAGGAATCCCATGTGTGCATATGGAGAGAAACTTAGAGAATCATCTCTGTGGCTGACATCCAGTTATGTTAGTAATGTCAAAGGTGATTTGATTGAGAAGACTGTGCAGTCTTATTAAGCTGGTTATCTTCTGTGATACCACCATGGGAAATTTTAGTGATGCAGTTTAGAGATGTAACTTCATACCTAACGTGGACTTGAACAGTATCCTCTCCCTCACCTATGGGCTGAACTGTCACGTTGAATGAACTGTGTCCCCCTCTATGTATCATGTCATGCTTCTCTTCTTAAAGAAAGAGGAGATCTAATCCAGCTAATCACCTGTAGTTAAAAGAGCATTGTACAAAGTGTGTGTAGTTAAAAGAGCATTGTACAAAGTGTGTGAAACACCTTTTGAAATACTTTTCATGCTATCAGAATCACTCTGTTATTGTTTTGCTTTATGGGTTTGTTTTGGTTTGAGCCTGG
>WBMZ01012684.1:0-21955 GCA_013400975.1 Atrichornis clamosus
TCCCGGAGCATCCCTGCCTCCCGCGGCGGCAGCGCCCCGCTCTCCGCCGCCGCCCAGTCCCTCCTTGCCCGGGTGCCCCTCTGGCTCCCTCCGTGCAGGAGCCCCGCGCTGCAGAGAGCAGCGCCCCGGGGAGGGGTGATGGGGGGCATCGCTGCAAAGTGGCCCCCGGGGTCGTGCAGGAGCGGGGATGGGGTGGTCCGGGGACAGGGGGTGCTGGCAGGAGATGGGGGTCGCTGCGGGGAGCACATCTCCCTCTCCCTTCCTCTCCTTTCCTCTCCTCTGGTTTAGCCATCCCTCGTTCATGGCTGTGGGCGACCCGGCAACCCCCCTGCTCCGTCCCTGCAGCCAAAGGGATGCAAAGTTTCCCTCGTCGCCGCCGCAAAAACAGCCGGGACAACGGCTGCGAGTCCCGGGAGGCTCCTTCCCTTCCCTCCCCTCCCTTCCCTTCCCGATCAGTCCTTTGCGGGATGGAGATGCAGCAGAGAAGTTGCCGTGTGTCGCGCTGGTGCTGTTCCCTGCCCCTGCTCTGCTGGAGGGCTGGTGCTGTGCCTGAGCTTCCCACTGTGGGAATGGCTGGGAAAAACATTCCCGACTGTCTGTCCGTTTTCCATGAGCAGGGAAAACTGGGCACCTTTCTCCTGCAGGCTGCATGCTTGTGCCTTGTGACAGAGCCCCGGTATTGCAGCTCTGCTGTTCCAAGTGTATCATGTAGTGGTTGTGCTGCTAGTGAATGAAGCTGGGAATGTTTTTCCATGTTTCTCAGGGTTTATGAGATCCATTTATTATTATTTTTCCCCCGGTTGTTTTAGGTAGAAAATCAAATTGTGTGTCTGCCTGGGCATCTGTCTTAGGGCATGTCTGTCAACATGGGCATTTGCAAGGTTATTTGTTCTGTAGTGAAAGAACATTTCCCCTCTGGTTGGGGACACGGTGGCACCTTCAAAGTGCTCGGAGGCTGGCTCCTGATTAAATAATGGATTGTGCTAGGAGATCAAAGGAAAATTAAGATCAGAGCGGTTTGGAGAGCACAGGGGGCTCGAGGGGGCTGGGGAACGTGCCGTGTTCGGGGCTGGGCTCCCTTTCCGTGGCGTGTCCTGGAAGCTCAGGCACTGCTGGTCCCCTCCGGACTGCATCCCATCTTTGCTGGCATTCTGCACAGGGCACGGCTCCGGGCTTTCCCTGCCTGGAACCTGCCGAACACTGGAGGGAATTGGTTGTCTGGTGAAGCTCCTCATCCCCTGGAGAGTCTGGCAGGGAAGGGGGAAACATAACTCCCGGTGTCCGTGGACTCCGGAGAGCTGATTCTCCGGAGAGCTGATTCTCCGGCTGCCAGATCCAGGAGAGCTCTGCAGAGGCAGAGCAGTGCTCAGCCCTCAGCAGGACACTGTGCCCTCCCTGGTGGCTCGGGCACATCCCTCCCGCGGTGTCAAGGAGAAGCCGAGTGCTCTGTCCCCACCCCGATGTGCTCAGTGCCGCGCAGCACCCGGAATTCTCGCTGTCGGGTGGCATTCCGCGTGTCCACGCGTTCCCACTTGCGCTGCCTGCGTGTTTCCGATCTTGCTCTCCTTGTCAGACCCTTCTTTTATTTGTTCCCGATCCATAATTTTGCATTACAAGTGAATTTTGCCAGCTGGGCCCTCGGAGGAGCCTCCCTCCGCTTCCAGCTCAGCCCCACTCTCTGCCACGTCCACCGTGCTTCCTCCACTCACCTCCCACACCCCTGCCAGGCCTCCCCGGTTTAATTAACCCATCTTTCCCTGTGTTAATTAGGTGTTGCCTACCAACCCAGAGGAAAGCTGGCAGGTCTACAGCTCTGCCCAGGACAGCGAGGGACGTTGTATATGCACAGTGGTGGCACCTCAACAGACGATGTGCTCGCGTGATGCCAGGACAAAGCAGCTGAGACAACTATTAGAAAAGGTAATGGCTGACCCCTTCTGGGAAAAGTGGTTTGGTTTGGCGTGACGTTGGGGGTAAAAACCTGAGCAGGCTGGGCCGAGCCTTGGTTTCCAGGGAGGACCCCTTGGGATGGCCCTCCCGTGCCGTAGTTGTCCCTGTGCATGTAGTGAGGAATAATCAGCTGCAGTCAGGAGGATAAATCCCTTCCGTGTTTCTGAGGCACAGAGGAAAGCCTGGCCTAAGGTCAAGGTAAAACTGCTGAGATCAAAGCAACAGTATTGAACCGTATCGCTAAAAAAATTAAAAAATAAAAAACGTACCCTTTTTTCATTACGTTGACACAAGCAGTTTCCAAGGATGAGCCTCAACAACGTGAGAGGAGATAGAATTAAAAGCCCAAAGCCCAAGCTCTCCTAGCCAGGCTGATATTAAAAAGGTCGAGTAAAACTGTACAAGCTGTCGGCATCAGGTAGCACAGAGAGGACAGGGAGTGCTTTTCTTCCTGACGCTGGCATCCACTTGATTAGTTTTTAATAGTCTGCTGTCCAAAAAGATCAAAGAATCTCATTAGGGGAACATTCCCAATAACAAGAAATTTTCCAGATAATAGATTTCGCTGAAGAAATGCTGTTTCATGTGAAATTGTGCTCTTCCCTTTAACACATAAGCTGGCTCCTGTGCTGGATGTGTAATTAAACCCCTGCCCTAATGCTGTATTGGCATGTGTCGTGCATGACCAAAGAATTTTGCTCCTGCTGCTTTTGGATGTATTAATTCCCTATAACAATATTAAACCCACACTTAACTGATTTTCCCATGTGATAAGGACAATAAAGCGAGCCAGGAAACATTTAGCCCTAAAACAACTCCTTGGGTTGTCAGAGGCTTCTAAAAATAATCCCACTCAAGCTTTTATTTCTCGGAGCAATAACGCAATGGGTCCATTTGCCTGAGAGGCTGCAGGCGTTGGATTTATTCACAGCTGACAGGGGTGTCCCAGAGCCACCGTGTTCTCAGAACTCCTCACCCACATTAAACCAGCAGGATTTGACCCAGTGCCCTCTGCTAATGGACAGGAGTTGGGTGCACAGGACCTGGGATAACATCAGGAGGGTGGAAATGCTCCGTGGGGTTTTTTTTGGTTTTTTTTAATGCAGCTCTCGGGCTGCCAATGGATAAAAAGTGAGGGAGGAGCAGGATTTCTAGGCATGTGTTCTGGGGATATGTTACCTGCCTGCTAATCTGGCTGCATCTCACTCCCACGCTAACCTATATGAAAAACCCCAAAATAAAGAATAGGCTCTTAGTGCCAGACATCTGATCTTGATGGAGGCTGGACTGATAATCCCTGTAGGAAAAAAAACAACTGCAGAGAAGAGCTTCCAGCTTCCCAGGAAGGGTTTCAAAGCTGGAAACTCTGGCATTTTAACCCCAGCTTTGTGATGGGAAAACTTGCACCTCCTGGCTTCTCTGAGCCAGCAGACGAAGCAGCACAAGGTGTCACACAGGTAATTGTGGTTGGAGTTTAGAAGGAGCAGACCTGGAAGTTGCCAATGGCAGTGATGGGATGTTGCAAGAAATCAGCTGCATTTGTGTGTGTGTGTGTGTGTGTGTGCGTGTGTTCACAAACCAGTTAGAGCATCTCCAGGGGAAATCTCCATGCAGAGGCTGCATTTTGAGGTTCAAAACTCCCATCCGTCCACGCTCAACTCATGGGGATGAGCATCTGCATGGGAACTGCAGTTCCTGTCGCTTGGGAATGAGTCCTGGGCATCCTGGTGGGTTAAAGAGCAGCATTCAGGGAGGGAGGGAAGCCAGGGCTGCTCACACTGCACAGAGTGTTCAGCCCATGTTTCGACACTCGAGGTGTCTGAGCTCATCCTTGGCTGGAGAACACGGAGTCCTTCCAGCCGTACATGTGTCAGGTGCTGAGTCCAGGTCTTGGACTGCGCCCAAACCAAGACATCACCTAAACCCTGCTCATAAACAGATTATGCTTTCTCTTCAAACGCATTTTTATTTATTTATTTTGGCCCTGTTATCCGGGAGGACTTCCTCCTCTGATGGTTAAACCATTTTTGGTTTCCTGCCAGTTCTTCACCTTTGCCAGCACTGATTTCCAGATTAAACAGTTCTTTTTGGTCCTTTGATAGTCACTCCGAGGTGTGTGTATGGAGGACGCTGACATCTCTTCTCAGCCTACACTTTGCCTCCTACAGACCTTTTAAGATGAACTTTTCATGTCCTGGACCATCAGCTGAGTCCATTCCTCTGCTAATTTTTCCCATAGACCATGAAAATCTCCCTCAAGATGCCTCATGCTCCACCAGTTTCTCCAGCTGCCCAAAGCTAAAGATTCATCCCAGTTGAAACCCCAAAGATGAGCTTAGAAACAGCCCTTTTGGAGCTGGCATGAAAGGCTGATCCACAGGGAAGCTTGAGCAGGGTTTAAATCATGGATTTGACCTTATAAATCTCACTAAGGTCATCAGGCCAATATTGACTCTCTGTTACTCTGGTTTAATTGTGAAACAACTCATCAAACAAGATGACAAGAACAGCACTGGAAGGTTCATTTGTATTAATTTTCTATTCCAAACGCTAAAAATAACTCTTTCCCCCCAGACAATCGCAGGTATCTCTCTCACATCAGCTTGGTGAAAATGAGGTTTCAGCTTGAGAATGGAGGCAAAAAAAGCATTTTAGCCAATGTTTGAGGGCTGTAGTTGATGGAGGAAGCTGAGGGAATTTAAGAGACAGTTTCCTTGGGCCTGGGTTCATTAGAGCACTTACGTACATGCTTCAGTTTGAGCTCAAACAGGCTCATTGAAACCTAATCATGTGCCAAAGTACTTTGCTGGATCAAGGGCATAATATGCTAATGAGGGAAAACAAGCAGATCTTCAGCTGCTGAAGCACCCGGTGCTGTCAGGGACCACGAGTGAGGGAGACTTATTTTCTACAAATCTGGCCAGAATCTTGCCTGATGGAGAACAACATGGGCAACAAATACCCGGTCTGGGCTTGTGAAATCCACCCCCAGAATAGCACGGCAGCTAATTTTAGGCATCTCTGTGTAGAGGCATGTGAGGTTATTTTCCTCTGCAGTCAGGGAGAAGCAGGAGCACTCCGGAGGTGTTTCAGGGCGGCAGCCTGAGCGAGATGCTCTGATAGCAGGGTCTGTGTCTCCCTTCCCAACCAAGAGGAGCCCCCCACAGTCCTCCTGAGCAGCTCAGAAACTGGTCTGTCTTTACAGAAATGCTCTTTTCTGATTATTTGCAGCTTGGCTTTTAGCTGGGGTTAGGCACTGGTGAAATAAATGAGATGAATTTTGCATGGTCCTTACAAGTCATTCCTCTCTCAGCCCACTGGAACCATTCTGCTGGGGAGATGCAGCTCAGCTCAAAGAATAAAAATATATGCCATGCTTGTCTAAGGCTTCCCTTCTCCTGCCTCGGGCACAGAGAGGTCTTCAAACTCCTCCACATCCAGCCCAGGTGGATTAGCACCCACTTTATCCAGGGAGAGCTCACATTCCCTGGGGGAGGCACAGCTTAATGGGAGCTGAAAAGGCTCCGGCTGAGCTCAGGTTTGCTCTTCTCTTCTCCAAACCAAGAGGGTCTTGTTCTGCCCTTCCCTGCTCCTCACACCTCCTGAGCAGGTCCTTGGAGGAGTCAGGATGGGTGCTGGTTCATCTTTTTGATTCAGAGACTGAAAATAGCTTCACCTTTGCTGAGGAAGACTCTTCCCCCCGCCAGCCCTTGTACAGAACATTTCCTCGCTGTTGGCCTTTGCAGTACAGGTCCCCCATACATTTTTAATAGATCCCTGTAATAGTTTCCTTGCCATGGTGCATGAGCAATGGGCATTTTGATGGTTTCCCAAGCTGGAGACACCACAGCCGGCATTTGGCCTATGCTGCATTCAGCAAGTAGCCCCCGAGCCCCGGCGTCCTGCCGTGCCCTCGCTGTGTCACCCGAGGTAAGTCACAGCTCCCCAGTGTGATCTGCCGGCGGAAATGCTGCGCTTGCACCGCTCCCCCCCATCCCAGCCTGCCTGCACTCGGCTCTGGCGAGGGCGCAGACGGCAGCGGATGTGGCAGCGCGGGCTCGGAGCCGGCGCTGGCTCCGGTTTGGGGTTTGCTCAGCCGCCCCCAGCCGAAGGCACCGGGAGCGGGATGGCTTCAGGGAGCAGGGTGGCTGCGGTGCGCGGGCCCTGACGCAGCAGCAGCCTGGATGCCTGATTCATTCTGGCCACGGACGTCATCCCGGCGCTGGCACTGCTGGCAGGAGCACCACCCGTGGGCTGAGCCCCGCCGTGTGCCCACCGTGCCGCAAACGCACCCGGCCCCGATGCAGGAACCTTAAATATGGCTCGGTGCTTGATGCTAAGCAGGCGCTGACGTCAGAGCTCCGTTCCCCCTCTCCCAGCCTGGAAAACAGGAGGGAATATCTTAATAAATCAGATGGCAGCCAACCTTCAAAATCAGGTCAGCCTAGCTGGCGTTTCCCTCCCCTCCTTACACCTTCAGCTCTTTCTCACAGGGAGCCCAGCCAACCCTCTTGCATCATTCCCTTGGCGAGGCCAGATGGGCTCCGTGCGGGAGCCGCGGGAATGCGGCACCGCTCGGCTCCGAAGGCTGAGCCTCCGGAGCAGGAGGGCACCAGTGGGGTACCGAACATCCCACGGTACTTCCCAGCTTCGGGATGCCCTCCCCCGCAGCTGGATTTGTTGTGGCAGGTGCTGTATGTAAACAGGCTGTTGGGATAATGAAGTTTTGCGAGCTGGGAGCGAAGTTTTGCGCTCAGGCAATCAGCGTCACGGACGTGCACGAGGAGATGGGAGTGTGCACCTGGGCAGAAGCTTTTCCTGCCAGCCAGGTGTGCTGCTGCTCAACTCCGAGCTCTCCTCGTGCCTCTCAAAGAGGCCATCATGAGTCATGCGTGGCAGCCTTGACTACAGCCCTTATTTGCATGTGGGATTGTTAAATTATTCTCTGCGGCGCAGCCGAAAAGAAACGTTTACTAAACCAGTCTGCTCTGTTTTAGAGCACGGGGTCGTAATCTGTGAGATGCTGTTGATTAAGTAGTAAATAATGCATGGGCTGATTGCCCTTTAGCTCTGCTGACTGTGTAGAAAAGGTCAGCGTTGGGATGCAAGGGGGGCTGCCTTGCTGCTGGAAGCACCTTCTTAATGAGTCCCTTCTCGTTTGACAGGTGCAAAACATGTCCCAGTCGATAGAGGTGTTGGACAGGAGGACTCAGAGAGACCTACAGTACGTGGAGAAGATGGAAAACCAGATGAGGGGACTGGAATCAAAATTTAAGCAAGTGGAAGAGAGCCACAAGCAGCACCTGGCAAGGCAGTTTAAGGTATGTGCGCTTTCCAAACTGCTACCGGAGCTGTGGCCAGGGAATTGTCGGGATGTGCTCGGGACTGTGGCCCTGCTTCCCATCGGGGGACCACCCGTGGGCTCCCTGCTGTCCAAAGCACAGCCAGACCCAGATCACATCCCCAGCCCTGCGTATTTCTGTAGGGCAAAAGCATAAACCTCCAAGTTCCCACACCCACAGACCGCCTGGGTGCCCCAAATTGGGCAGCATAGGATGTCTCCATCAGGGGGGTCTGCAGGGAGACCCCGGGGTGGCTGAGGTCTGGGTGAGGTGGGTTCCCCTCTGTGGCCAGGCAGCCCTTCTCCATGCCACACCCAGGATCCATTTCTTGGGAATAAACAGGCACTGGGGCTCCGTTTCCCTTTCTGCAGCACGTGGCAAACCACAGCGGGCTGGCACCAAACCACGTCTCCCCTCGGGGTGGCTGTAGAAATGAGTTAATCAATCAAACATCAAACCCCCCCCGCCCCAAAAAAAAAAAAGCCCCGAAAGCACGGCCATTACAGCTGTCCTCAGGCTGGCAAACTGCACATCTCCGGGATTTTGTCCGATTTTGAAATAACGGGGTTGGCGGCAGAGCCAGCACCTTCTGATGGATTCTGTGCGCCGTGTCCTGGTGCTGTGCAAAGGAGGAGTGGGGCTGCCAGCCTTTGGAATGCAGCTGGCACCGGGAGCTATGGCCAAACCCTCAAGAACTTGCTTGAGAACTAATGAAATTGCCAAAAAGAGGCGGTGAGCACTATCTGGAATCTTAAATTTTAATAGCACTTTGGGTTAATAGATCTAAAAATCAAATTGAGAAGATTTCTGGTGAAATTTGGGGACTTTTCTGATCAGCCACCCAGCTGATTCCCACCCTCATTTTCAGGCAGCTGGCTGGCATTTTAAAGCAGATTTTTTATGCTAAATACTGAAATACCAAGATTATCTCATAAAAAGCTGGGAAGAAGGTTCTTAAAACTTTTCACCAACTCCACCTCCTCCGCTCCCCATCTCCAGTTACTGCAGGACCCTAAATTTAGCTCTGCAGTCTGGATGTAAAAACCATCTTTCTGATTTGAGCATGACTTTCTTTTATTTCATTATTTCTTTATTTAAGTTATTATTTTTCCCCAGCCATTCTGAGGAGTTTAATGCCCCCCCCCCACCATTTCCTGCCAGGGAGCTTTGCACTGGAAAGTGCAAGTAAATAAAATTCAAACCTTCCCCAGATGCAAAGAGCAGGAGGGAAAAACCTCATGGCTTAAATAGGAGGGGACGGATGGGAAGGAAGGGAATGAGGCTGAGGAGCAATTCCTGATCCTGTTCAGCCCCAAGCTGCTTCAGCAGACAGGCAGATGTCACAGCCCTGGGCACTGTCCATTTTTGGCCGCTGTGCAGTAGTTTGAGCAGCACCAGGTATTTTGGGTGTACTAACATGCTTCATTAACGGGTAGGTGCATGCATATTTATGTCTACTCATTAGCTGCTGGAGCAAAGCATCTTCAACAAAATGCTGCATACCAAGCCTTTAAACGAGGCCTTCGTTCCATTAAAAAAAAAAAAAAAAAAAAAGAAGAAGGAAAAAAATATCATTCTTGCAAAATACATTTGATAATGACTTTTATTTTTATGTTCTGCACTTAAAAACAGTAAGGAATTTTTGTCTGATTTGCTGCCAAAGCACCATCTTAAAGAACAGCCACAGCATTTTGTTTCTGCTAATGCCAGCATTAAACTGTGAGTGGTTTGGAGCCTTTGTGTTGTTTTTTTTTTCTCTCTTTAGTTCCGTAAGAGTATTTGTCTATGAATGGCTATCTATATAAGGCAGGTTAGTGAGCTAGATCCTCAACAGTATTTCATTTTCTTGCTTACAGGGCTAACTTAAAAGCAAGTTTTTTCAATGCTGCAGTGACTGAAGAAGCAGTTCACTCCCATGTAACCATGAAAAGAGGGCCACAGAGCATTTTGCACCATGCATTGATTTTTTTGATTATTTTCCAAATTAGCACCATATCTCACTAAGGAACCTTGAACCACACAACCGAGATCTTCCTTTGCATGCAATTGTAGATGCATTTCATGAATAGTTTGAAACCCTTGTCAATGCATATATATCTTATTTTCTTTTATTTTTTGGAAAGAAAAAAAAAAAAACCAACTCTTTGTGTATGTGATCTGAAGCATGTAACCCTAAGATGTTGCATTCTAAAAATGACAAATAAAGGCCTTTCCCAAATATTTCGGTGTTCTGCAGCCTGTTTAATATGTTCTTTCCAAGACATCATTTGGACCAAAAATAATAATTAAACTAATTTTAATGCTAATAATTGTGGGATATGAACATTGCGCTCCCGTAGGAAGCAACCAGGTCAAGGCAGAGTGTTGCAGATTTTTGCACGCATAGCACTGAACCGAGCTTATTTTAACCTTGCAGGCAATAAAAGCGAAAATGGAGGAACTTAGGCCTTTGATACCAGTGTTGGAAGAGTACAAAGCCGATGCCAAATTGGTATTGCAGTTTAAAGAGGAGGTCCAGAATCTGACGTCAGTTCTAAACGAACTCCAGGAGGAGATTGGCGCCTATGACTACGAAGAGCTTCAGAACAGAGTGTCAAATCTTGAAGAAAGGCTTCGTGCATGCATGCAAAAATTAGGTAGGCTCAGAACAAACCATGGTGGCCCTGGCTAAACACCATCGATGGCAAAACCACGCATCCCGTCCGGAGGCAGAGATGCCCCGCTGGACATCTTGTGCCGCGCCCGGCCGCAAGGGATGAGCTCCACACAGCCAGGTTGGATCCTGCCAAGAGTTACGCCACGAGCGGCATTCCTCCCGGGAGTAGTCCTGCCCAGGATTCCTGGCAGGAGCAATGCTGCTGGTGGTGTAAGTGCTTCAGGATCGGGCCCCGGCGCGGGCACGTGGCCGTGGGCAGCGCTTGCATAAGTGGCAGCTCACGCTTATGCAAAGCAAACACGTGCACCCCTTTTGCTTCTGCATCCCCGCCCCACCTCGCTGCTAACTGGACCTGGCCTGCCAGCAGAGGTCTGTGCTCGTGGGGGGGTTGTGGGGGTGTGCAGGCTGTGACTCGGTTGCCCTTGTTTTCCTTTTTTTTTGTGCATCTTGGCAATGCCCCTGGAGAAGAGCATGGCGGAGCCGGCGCGGGGTCGCGGTGCGGCCCTGCCGCCGTGCAGGGGGTGAATCCTCCCTGCCTCTCCCATTCCCCGAGGGAGCAGGGAGCCATTTCCACCAGGCTGCTGCTAAACCACCAGAGATTCACCTCTAATCTCATTAATTGACTGAAACCCGTGGGTCTGTCGTGGGGAGGCTGAGCTGTCGCCAAACCCAGCGTCTGACCCCAGACAGAGGGGGAAGAAGGGTGAAGGAGGGCACTGCCTTCCTCGGCTGCAAGGACTCTCTGCACCATTTGTTGGGCCAGCTCTGACTTGATTTAATTTCTCCTTACATTATTGACTTTCTTGCTACGCCATTTAGATAATCCAAACACATTAACTGCTCTGCAGTCTATTTTGGTAGCACATACGAAATTACACTCTCAGGTAACTTCGTGGAAGATCAGATCTCTTCTGAGCACTTTATATCCTTGGCAAGGTAACGCTTTGTTTCTCTCTTGGCTCTGCTGCTGGGGTTGGTTTTGCTTGTTTCTAGGTGCCTCCACACTTCAGGGAGCAGCTGCCTCCCCTCTGTTCCCCCTGCATTTCCATCCTCTGGTACCTTGTAGGTTCCATCTCCCTTGAAATCTCAGAGATTAAAATTCCCACTTAAATCTGGATGCTCAGAGTATTTGAACTACGAGAGTGCAGCGAGTCAGGCACAGAGGACAGGTATAACCCCCTGGCCAAGGGAGAGATCAGAGCCTAATTTCTCATTAATTAATGAGCACTGGTGCTCCCAGGTTTGGTTTGAGAGCAGGACAGGTTGAGGCCTTCTGCCCCATGCCTGCTGTCCCTCTCCTCACCCCGTGGTGGTCACAGGGAGAGCAGCAGGGTTGGGGATGGGGGGAAATTCTGACCTTGTCCTCGCCCACTTGAATTTCACCCTGAAAGTTTAACGGGGGCAGAAGTGATCAGGGTTGGGAAGACTCGGTGCTTCCCGGGCTGGCAGTACCTAATTCCTGGAGCTTTGTCAGGTGGGGACGGTGCAGACATCTCGGGAATGACAGAACTGCAGTGGGGAAGATAAGAAAGGATGAACAGATAAGAAAGATGGGTAAGAAAGGAGAACAGGCCCAGGAGGGTGTGGCTGAGGATCCCCTTGCTGCACCCACAGCCTTCAGCCCATCTCTTGAAGATGAGGAGGAGATGTGGGTGATAGGGAGAGGGAACAGCAGCAGGACCAGGGGTTTGAGCCAGGGCTGTACTTCCCCAGGAACAGTTCTTAAAACCACCCAGGACCCCACAGCCCCTCTCCAGCCAGGTGAGCTCTGACAATCCTCCCACAGACCCTGGGCAGACTTTAAGAAGTAGCTCCCAAACCATTCAGGGCTCCAAAAAAAAAAAGAAATCTGCTCTTGGACCATTAATCCTTTTTGCCCCAGGCCAGGTCCTGGCTCATTCCATCCCCCTCATGCTCAGCTCCAGCTGGGACCAGGAGCCCAGGTAAGGCTGAGTGAGGCAGGTGGGGACGGTGAGCTCTTGCAGGCAACTTTGTCTAGAAACTTTTGGCTGGGGTTTTTTTGTTTTAATCTTTTTTAGTCTTTAGCCGGACTTTTTGGCTTCTTCCTCCCCTTGCTCTCTCTGTGACTGCGGGGTCAGGGCAGCTTTTTTGCAGCAGCCCTGGGTGCTCCCAGAGATGGATGCTGTGTCTCACAGAGGTTCATCCAAGAGGATTTGCTGCTCACCCAGGAGGGTGATTTATTTGGTCACTTAGCAGCAAAGAGCACGGATTGAATTTCCAATGTTGTTTATCTCTGTGGCGTGTAAACCACTGAAAATGGTTGTTAATTGAGTTAAATTCAGATAACAGCCTTACAAATGCTTTGCTGCCACACAATGAGGCCCTGATTGCTGAGGATTTCTGGTTTCTGCAGGTTGTGTGCTCAGAGGGGCTCACTGATGTCTCAAAGGAGCACGTTTTACTTGGATTTGCTCCTGTGTGGGCCAGCAGTGCTGCTCCCCTGGTGTGTGCTCATGTGCTGCAGCTCAGGGTGCCCCAGACGGGGTCAGGGAGCCCCAAACGGGGTCAGGGAACTGCTGCAAAAAGCACAGGACAAGGGAAGGGGAGGGATGTGCCGTGTTCCCACCCAGCTCACCTCCCCCAGGAAGCACTGATGCTTGGCAGTGCAGCAGC
Organism: Atrichornis clamosus; assembly: GCA_013400975.1. NCBI lineage: Eukaryota > Metazoa > Chordata > Aves > Passeriformes > Menuridae > Atrichornis > Atrichornis clamosus. The sequence goes on from WBMZ01012684.1 coordinate 12,583, forward strand.
ATTTTCCTTAGGCAAGGTCCTGTTTTGCATTTTGGGTTTCCTAAGCGTTATTGATGGATCAATAGTGAAAACACTTCCTGACCCTGGCATGTGTGAGAGGGGGAGAAAAAAAATCAATAATGGCAGGTTCAATCTGTGTTTCTGTTTACACTCTTAAAGATCCCTATTTATACAGGGATTTTAGCCTTCCCATTAATGTTGCTGAGGGGAAGTGGAGGGGTTGTCACTCCTTGGTTCAAGGGGGAATTTAACTCAGGCAGCGCTAGCTTTCCCTGAGTCTTGGGAAAAATCCTGGCGCAGGGATGGGGATAGAGCCCTGTCCCTGATGGTTTTGGGATGGGGTGCTCCCAGCCAGGCAAGAGAGGCAAGATCCAGGCACAGCTGAGCTGTCACAGCCCCCTCCCTGCTGTGGAGGGCTGGGACTGGGCTGGGGGATGAGGCCTTGGCTTGCTGGGAAGCCAAGGAGCAGGGAAGGATCCCGGCTGTAGCAGCAGCAGCCCCAGCAGAGCCGTGGAGCCCAGCAGCAGCTGGTGCTGGTGTCTCTGCGTTGGTGGAGGAGTTGCTGCTGAGCTGCCAAACATCCCTGGTGGGCAGGATCCGAGGTCTGGAGCGGAGGTGTTGGCATCCTGGGAGGAGGGGAGCACCTCTCCGCACCGGCGGGAGGAAAGTGGTGTCTGCTCCTGCTGGAAAATTCCTCCTGCAGCTGAAGGAAGGGGCTGAGTGTGGGGATGCACTTCAGGGAGCTGCAGGGGCGCAGGACAGAGGCAGCTGGCTGGAGGGACACTTGGGAAGAGGGTGATTTGTGCTGTTTTCCGGGAAGAAGGACCTGAATAGCGCTGGGAAAAAACAGGAGTGGAAACAGCTCCTGTGTGATGCCCAAAAAGCTGCTGCTCACAGGCTTCCCCCGTCCTGGACTCCTGGATGAGCACCAGGTCATTGCACATTTGTCCCTGAATGACCTGGAATGCCTGCAGCATCCCGTGCTCCTGCCATCCCAACAGGAGGGTGGGTTTGCTGCAGAAGGCTCAGGATCCATGGGGGGAAAATTATTGGTGATGTCTGAGTGTGGTGTGGATCTCCTCAGGTGGGCGAGGATCGCAGAGGCTCAAGTTGTCCATCCCTGGGTGGTAAGCCCAGGAAAGCTGCAGGCACCTGGCTAAGGAGGAATCTTAAAGAATCCTTCTGAAATTCCCCCCAGCAGCTGAGTGCCCGGGATAGATTTACAGCAGGAGAGAGAACACGTTGCCCTGAGTGAGAACAACCCTCTCGCATTGCTGAAGAGCTGTTGTGTGTGTGCCTCTAGCTAAACGTGTAGGAGATGTTGCAGACAACACTGGTTTACCCTTATCAGCTGCTGCTGCCTTTTTTTAAAACTCTTTTTTTTTAAATCAATGAGCTTTTATACAATGCTTCTCTCCGGGGAAATGGAAGGAAGAGATAAAGTGACAGCAATGTAGGGCTGTGATAATGGAAGACAGCACTGAGCAGATCTGGGATTAGGGGAAGGCTGGACACCTGAAAGGGGAATTTGCAAGTCATTAAAATTTGTTATTTAACCCATTGCATCCCTTTTCCAATACTTTGCTCTCCCCCTGAGCTGAGAGGCTTTGGGTGCATCAGGCAGGCAGGAGGGTAAATTCCTGTACCTTGTGTCTCAGGGAGGCCAGGAGAGCTCTCTGCTTTTTGGAGGCATCTCTGTTGGTGTGCCTGGGTCAGAATGCTGTGACAGGACTGATTATCCCCTTGGTTGTGTCGTGCTGGTGCACAGCAGGAATATCTTCATCTGTTTTTTGCCCTGGGCTGAGGCGATGCCTCTGGCCACAGCTCAGAGCTGAGGTAGGTGGATGTGTCCCGTGGCTGTGAGCAGGAATTAGAGATGCAGGTGAGAACAGGCCGAGGAGAGAGGCAGCTAAAAGAGATTGCAGAGTTCTGCAAGGTGTAAAAGCTGTGCTTCTATGAAGGTCAGGTTGGACAGAGCTCTGAGCAACCTGATCTTGTTGAAGACGTCCCTGCTCATCGCAGGGGGTTGGACTAAGTGACCTTTAATGGTCTCTTCTAACAAACCATTCTATGATTTTCCTTGGGAATTTTCAGCAGGATGACCTTGTCCTGAGCTGGCAGCAGCACCTGCAGGGGCTCCCACCTGCAGCCCAGCCCTGGGTAGCACTGAGCAGGTTCTGCAGTGCAGCTCAAACCCAGCACCCAGAGCAGCTTCTCCAGCCCAGCACGGTCACCACCCTCTTCCCCAGCCGGCCAGAGGCTTCCACTTCAAAAACGAGAAGTCAGGAAACACTTTCTGAACTTCAGGTGGTGGCTGGCCCCCGTTGCCCCAGACCTGAGCTTGCCTTGCTCAGGACCAGCCCTGCACTGGATGTGTCTGGGTTTTAAATGAATGCTCCCGTAGCAACAGAACATCCAGCACCACCCCCAGTCCCCCCTGAGGCATCTGTGTCCCTTCCCCTGTGATTCCTCACTGCACACGCGTTGAAATGTTGGTGATGCAGGAGACCAGAGTGGCAGCTTTGCTGAAGTTTGGGGATGTTGTTGGGGAAAGGAGCTCGGGCGTGGCTGCACCCTCCGTGCTGAGGCTGCAGCGTTCCACAGCAGGCAGCTCTGCATGGACACCCCCAGAGGGGTGCTGGGGACAGAACCAGGGACGGGAAACAAGCTGGAGGTGCTGCTGCTCCCCCTCAGATTTAGGGCTTGAAAACCCAGCGAGGCCCTGAACTGGGCTTGCAAAGGCCCTGAGGTGTCCAGGGAGTTCAGTGGGTGCGGAGCACCCGAGGGTGCCTCCAAACCTTTCTCGCAGCGCTGTGCCCGTCCCTGCCGTGCTGGTGTGCCCTGAGCCCGGGCAGGATTCCCAGGGCAGCTCCTGAGGGATCCTCAGGACACTCCACCTCCTGCCCTCGTCCTGCTGCCTTTGGGTTCCTCTCCCAGAGCTGCCTGGGAGGAGGCTGGTGGATTCAGGAGCGTCTCCTAAGTGTGCCAACACGAGCGGGAACACAGAAAGTGGCTGGTGGATGCTGATAAATGGTCTTTGAGGGAAGAGGTTTATAATGTGTACCATTTTCCACCTTTTCTTTTTTCTCCTTTGCATAACCTGTAACAAATGCACGTTTCCAGCAGGGCTGGAATAGACACGTCTGCCTTTTTATCTTGGCTGCAGCCACCGGATTAGAGCAGCAAGGAGCAGCCTTTCAGCTCATTCCTCCACCTGGCTGCTCACCCCGGCTCACTCCTCTCACCCTCTATTCTGTGACATTCACAGCTCGGCTGGGTCAGCAAAGCTCCTTTTCTTGGGGACAGTGTGATGAGGACAATTGTCATTAGCAGGCATGAAACAAACAAAAGCATCCAACACTCGTTCCTGACCTCATTCCCGCTAATTAAATCAACCCTCAGCAGGGCAGAGCAGTGGGCAGGGCGGGGTGGCAGGGGGGCTGACGTGGTGCTCACCAGCCTTCCCCTCTTTTCCAGCTTGTGGGAAGCTGACGGGAATCAGTGACCCGATCACCATTAAAACCTCGGGGTCCCGGTTTGGATCGTGGATGACGGATCCTCTGGCGCCCGAGGGAGAGAACAAGGTAAGACCCTGACACTGTTGTCCCTGTGTCCTCCCCCCGAGGCACTGAATGCTCGTCACAGCCAAGCACCAACGCCCAGACTGTGCCCTGGGAAACCTGGGGAAGGTCCTAAATCACCTCACAGGGCTCTGCTGGCAGCAGGAGGGGGCTGAGCATCCCCCAGGGAGGGAGGATGAGGAGAAGATGAGCAGCCCCTGCAGTGGTCCCTTTCCTGGGCAGGTGAAATTCACTGCAGTGATGAGAGTTCGTGGTCTCAGAATTGTTACAACGGGAAAAAAAATCAAGTATTGGGTTTCTCATCTGTGTTTGGCAGCCAGGAGGGAGCTGGGGCTGAGCAGAGGGACCTGTGGTCCTGGTCCCTGCTGCTCTTCTGCTGCCAGCACCTCTGATAATGTCATCTGACTGCATTTGCCCTCCATCCTCCACCTTCATTGTTGTGAGGAATTAACTGACTGCAGCCAGAGAGAGAGATTTGTTTTGCTTTGTTTTGGTCTTTTTTTCTCCCATTCAGACCATTCAATTTTGATCCCAAGGAGGTAGGAGGCCAATAACTGGCTGAAAATCAATCCAGGCTTCCCATGACTGATGGAATGGAAAATATCTCGAGTGTTTGCTGAGGATTTGCAGGCAGCAAAACAAAACAAGAGGCACAAAGCTTGGCTGCCTGTAATTCCCTCCTGCATGCAGCATCCTTCAAAGGATAAAGGCAGCAGCAAGGGCTGCATCAGGGCACCTATTTTGGGAGCTGTGCCCTGGGATCAGCTCTGTAGCTCAGAGGGGACAAGGGATGCTCTGGAGAAGCCACTCCTGGGTGGCTTCTTTGAAGGTGACTTGAGTTGCTGGGCTCTTTCCCTCCAGCAGCCAACTGGTTGGCACTGGTTCCTCAATTCAACACCTCCATATTTTACAGTTTTTAAGCAAAACTTCCCCTGCAGCCCAAATAAAATCCTGATCAGAGGTGAGATGGGAAGGCTTTACCCACATCACATCTCATTTAGCTCAAGAGAGGGGACAGAATTGTCCCCTTCAGGCTGTGTTTACTGCATCCCTTGGCACTAAGATAATTTATAGCTGAAGCTGCTGGTTCAGATGTGAAAAATCCTCCAGTGTCTTCAGAGAGTTTTGTCTCAAACAACTATTTTTCAATATTTTTGCAGCCATGCCTTCTTCTGCAGGGTACTTTTGTTGCACAACTAGACTGCAAACCAGAGCTGAAGCTTCAGAAGGATCTCTGTGTATTTAATACACAAAACCTGCTGGGAATTTCCTTAGGAACACACCATTTAGTGAACCTCTTTGGCTGCTCAGCAGAGTGGGACACTGGGGCTGGGGAGAGGTGGGCAGTTTATCATCCCCAGCTTCTGTCCCCGAGCCCCAGGAGGTGTTTGGTGGTTCTTGAGGTCGTTTGTGCATGTCATGAAACCATGGAACACAACTGGGGAGGATCTGTGAGTCCCAGGGGAGCAGCAGGTGGATGCTGAGTGCTGGGATTGCTGTGTATGGGCAGGAGAAGGTTGCTCAGAGCCGGCTGCTGTGCTGAGATGTTGCTCGTCCATCAATCTCCCCTTCTCCAGAGCATGGAATGCTGTTGGATCCTGTCACCTTTGTCCTCTGCATGAGGACATGGGGCTCTGCTGGGCTTCTGGCAGCTCAGCATGTTTGCATGTTGAGTTTTTAATACCAAATGGTAAAATGGGAGCAGCAAAGACACAATCCGGGTTTGGATTTTTTTCTTCTATAATTCCCAAGCTGGTTTAATTGAAGGCAGGCGTTTCATTCCCAGCTCTGTCGTGGACTCAGGACATTTTTGGGAGTTCCCTGGTGCTTTTGCAGCCACCCTCAAGCCCACCAAGGTGGAGGGTGAGGGTCAGAGCCATTTGCCACACGTTCATCCCCCCATTCTGCAGGGTTTCCGGGGAGGTAACGCTGGAGGGCTGAGGTTCCTTGCAGAGTTTTTGGAGACCCCACTTGACTTTTCAAAGGCAGCAGCCAAATGTTGGGCTGCTCTTCTAAGAGACTGCTGATCACACTACAGACACGGTACTGTCAGGTTTTGCAAGGGATTTGCAAAATAAATCTGCACTACATCACCCAAATCTGCAGCTTTAAAGGCTTCCCTCTTGCTAAATTTACCTTTTCTCCTTCCTAAATTTACCTTTTCTCCTTCCCAAATTTACTTTTTCTCCTTCCTAAATTTACCTTTTCTCCTTCCTAAACAGCTTTTACGGAAAGCAGCTCCCTCATTTTCAGGCAGCAACTGCATCCCGAATGTCACTCGCTGGCTGGATATTTCTTCTGGATATTAACTGCACAGCTTGGTCATTTGCCTCGGAATTGGTCTCATATAACAAAAGCTTTTGTTTTTTTTAAGGAGTCTAGACAGTGTCCCCAGAGAACTGGCACTTAAATGATGATCTAAAACCTCTCCCCAATCTACCCACAGCAAGATTTAGATGTCTTTGTCTCTTACATTTTAGCAGCCCTGGTTTAAGCTTTTGATGCAGGAGCGTATGATTTTTAAACCAATATGGACTTTTTGCCTGAATTTCCTTGACAATGAGTGATTGCATCCCTCGCTCCCGCATTCCAAATTAATGGAGCTGTGCACAGCAGCCGCTGTAATTTACTGAGTGCTACCACCACGACGGGGCTTGCAGGAAGCAAAAGCAGCAGCAGCATCATATGCTGGGTTTAGCCAGGGAAAAGATGCTAATTGCCCTCTGGAAGGGTGGTGCCAGTCAGGCAGCATTCCCAGGGGAGCACTTAAGCTCAGGAGATACCGGGTTACAGCCCCCGGGGAAAGCTTTGCTGGTCAGTTGATTTTGTGGCCGATTTGGGGTTCCAGAAATTGGGTTTATTTCTGGATGGAGGTGTTGGGCAGATCACTGGGTTCAAGGCCAGGCTGGGTGGGGTTTGGAGCAACCTGCTCTAGTGGAAGGTGTCTCTGCCCATGGAACTGGATGGGTTGTAAGACGTCTCCCAACCCGAACCTTTTTACGATGATTCCTCACTCTGGATTTCTCTCGCAGCCCAGGTTTTGGAGGGCTGTGCCGCGGGCTCAGCCAGATCTCTGCCATTTGCTAACCCCCCGTGTTTGTGTCGCACAGGTCTGGTACATGGACAGCTACCACAACAACCGCTTCGTCCGGGAGTACAAATCCATGGCGGATTTCATGAACACTGACAATTTTACCTCCCACCGCCTCCCCCACCCGTGGTCAGGCACCGGCCAGGTGGTCTACAACGGCTCTATTTACTTCAACAAATACCAAAGCCACATCATTATCAGGTTTGACTTGAAAACAGAGACCATCCTCAAGACCCGCAGCCTGGACTACGCCGGCTACAACAACATGTACCACTACGCCTGGGGCGGCCACTCGGACATCGACCTCATGGTGGACGAGAACGGCCTGTGGGCCGTCTACGCCACCAACCAGAACGCCGGGAACATCGTCATCAGCAAGCTGGACCCCAACACCCTGCAGAGCCTGCAGACCTGGAACACCAGCTACCCGAAACGCAGCGCCGGGGAGGCCTTCATCATCTGCGGCACCCTCTACGTCACCAACGGCTACTCGGGCGGCACCAAGGTGCACTACGCCTACCAGACCAACGCCTCCACCTACGAGTACATCGACATCCCCTTCCAGAACAAGTACTCCCACATCTCCATGCTGGACTACAACCCCAAGGATCGGGCTCTCTACGCCTGGAACAACGGGCACCAGATCCTCTACAACGTCACCCTCTTCCACGTCATCCGCTCCGACGAGTTGTAGCCCGGCCTGGGTTAGAAACTGGGTTTAGAGGGGGAAAAAAATAAATAAATTAAAAATTTAAAAATGAATCAGTAAATAAAAAGGAAAAAAAAGGGAGAAACTAATTTAAAAAAAAAAAAGCTAATAAGGAAGCATACTTTAAGTAAGTAAATATATCAACAGCTGCCAAAATTAAGACCAACGTCATGGAGGATTATTCAGCATAAACCTGACAGATCAGCATTACCTCTACATTTCTAGAAGTCTGGCCCTGTGTTATAGACTCACGAGTAACCATGTACTTGCAGCTGGAACTGCACTCAAAGAACCACTTCAGTTTGGGGTTTTGTTTCGTTTCTGTTCCGATAGCAAACCTATAGTACATCCTAAAGCAGTAAGGCAATGACTGTTGGAAGTTTACCCTTGGGAGACTCGCTCTCTTCTGTGTGTGGGTTGCATGGACATTTCCCCGGCGTCACGGGCAGCTGTGATGGATGTGTGAGTTGTATTTTGAAGCAGAAAAAGCTGACCCGTGAGGAGCTCTCGCTGTCTGAACAAGACCTATCACAGGTTAGTTTTCTTCGCCTTCCATTGCAGCTACTGTCTCTCTCAACTGTGTTCTTGTCACTTAGATTAACTGTGCTGAGACCCGAAGTAGCTCATGGATCTGTGTCTTAGTAACTATTAAACACGATGGTTTAAGTATGTATTATGAACAAGTTGTTGTACCCATATTGTTTGAACTTATGTATTCAGCAAATATATTGTATAATGTATGTCTGTTATTTACCAGAGGTGGCAAAACTTTGTATGTCCAGTTTATGCAATGAATGTTGTAAATGCAATGATGTAGTTTGGATTTACTAAATGATGGATTTTTTTTGTTTCTAAAAAGAAAAAAAAAAAAAGATCAGTGTTCACCCTTATACACAGATAACCAATTTCATGTTGATAATTACAAGAATATTCTCTTACTGTTATACTATCTACATAGCATTATGGTGGTTGGAAATCGCTTCCGTGGAAATTCTGTGGCAGCAGATTCCCATGGGAAGCTTCGTTTATGGAAGTGTGAAGGTAATTAATTTTTTTTAAGAGGAAAACTTTGTACTATCCACAGTTATCTAAGGAACAATAAAAATATTAGGAGACTTCCCTGCTTTGTTTATTGTCTTCTCTGTATGAGGGAGTGAGTGCAGGGGAGGGATAACAGGAATTTTTGTGGTGTTTTTTTTCTGGATAAATGCTGAACAGCCATCCTGACCTTCCTTCCAGTGAACATTACCTGATGTGGAGCTGGGCTGGGGGCTGGGAGGATGGAGGGGTTGGCTCTCTGCTCCATAGGAATTCCCTTCCCCTTTGCAGGTGGAGCAGGCACTGCTTCAAGGAGGTGAAATCCTGTGGCTGCTCCCGCTGTGGGCAGGGGTCCAGCCACCCACCCAGGGACTGATAATGTCTGGTATTGGTGCCACAACTGGAGGAAATCTTGTCACCTGTCACCTTCGTGCAACTGGATCACGTTCCTTCTTGGATGCTTGGAGTGCCCCCCGTCCTGAGTTTGCCACAGGCTTGTGCAGGTAAAAATCTCCTTCCTTTCACGTAGCCAGCCCTGGGATGTTTGTTATAATGAAGGAGTGACTGTCACTGCTGGGCTCCGAGCACCCCGCACAATCATCCCTCCTGGTTTTCCAAAGCAGGGCCCCCTCAGGACGTTGCAGGAATGATCCAAGGCACTTTTCCAGCTGAACTCTCCTAAAGCTTTTGATATTTCAGAGCTTATGACATGGTGCAACATGTTCCTCTCAACAACCTTTAGTGAATCCTATGCTTCCCTGCTCTCCCTTTACACACTTCCACTTGCCCATGGAAGAGCTCATTTTACCAGGAGCCCAGCACCACCAGCAGCCTCATCCTGCTGCCACTGTCTGGTGTGAGATGTGGGGTCCCATCTCTCCTCCTGTGAGATGTGGGGTCCCATCTCTCTCTGGGGGTAAATGTGGGGTCCCATCTCTCCCTGTAGAAAAAAGT